>BPLS01030353.1:317498-348857 GCA_019656275.1 Rhododendron kiyosumense | reverse complement strand
GGCAAAATTCAAGAATTAACGTAATTCAAGCAATTAAAATAAATAACTCGAATAATAAAAATAACTTTTTATTCCATAAAATTCAGAGTTATTACATCAACGCCTCGAAATGTGCGTTTGGAGTCGGTTCCGGAAAATTCTTGGGCCATTTGGTGACCATGAGAGGGATTGAGGCTAATCCTGATCAAATTGCAGCCTTGCAAAGGCTACAAAGTCCCAAAACCACTAAGGAAGTCCAAAGGTTGACTGGAATAGCTGCAGCGCTCAATAGATTTATCAGCAGGTCGAGCGATAAGTCTAGACCCTTTTTTAGCTATTGAAAAAGAGGGAGGGATTTGAATGGGGAGCAGAGTGCGAGCAAGCCTTTCAAGACCTGAAGAAGTATTTGGCCGGGCCTCCACTTTTATCAACTCCATAGCTAGGTGAGTCTTTAGTTTTGTACTTAGCTATTTATGAACATGCTGTGAGTGCAGTCCTGTTAAGGGAATTGAGAACCGAGCAAATCCTTATTTATTATGTTAGCAAGACATTGCTGCATGCAGAGACAAGATATATGCCCTAGAGAAACTTGTCCTGGCACTTAAGACAGCCACAAGGAAATTGCCACTCTACTTCCAAAACCACAAGGTTGTGGTTTATATAGAGTTACCGTTGAAATCACTGCTACGAAAAGCAGATTTCTCGGGAAGGATCTCGACATGGTCCGTCGAATTAAGCCAATACGATATCGATTATCAGCCATGAACAGCAATCAAAGGCCAAGTGTTGGCTGATTTCGTGGCAGAGTTTTCTCCTACAGTGGCTCTCTTACCTCATACGAGAAAGGAACAGGTGACTAAGACATCACCCATGAAGAACCAAGTCACAGCCGAACAGGACCCCATGGAATGGAAGTTATTCGTTGACAGATCATCATGTAAAACTGGTTCAAGAATTAGGGTTGTTCTTTGTCCTCCTGAGGGAGTAATGATCGAACAATCTGTTTGGCTTGGTTTTAGTGCATCAAGTAATGTGGCAAAGTATGAGGTGCTCTTAGCTAGATTGAGGAGTGCAAGGACTTTGAAAGTAAAACGAGTCAGGGTGTATTGTGATTCACAGCTCGTGGTCAATCAACTGTCCGGGGAATACCAAGCCCGAAATGAGAAGATGGCAGCATATGTGGAGGCAGTCAAAGATTTACTCGATACCTTCGAGAAGGTTCACATTGAACAGATAACTTCTGGACAGACTGCTCATGCCAATTCTTTGGCTTGGTTAGCCGCAGCTGTTCCAACTGAACTCAAGCGGAGGGTAGTAGTAAAGTATCTGACATAGCCGAGCATTGGAAAGAGTGTAGAGTTGGTCTTGGATGTGAACCAAGGTCCGAGTTGGATGGACCCGATTGTGAGGCTTTTACGAGATGAAATGCTCCCCACTGATAAAAAGGAAGCTCATAAGATTAAAACCAAGTCTGCAAGGTTTTGGCTGTCCCCAGAGGGTAAGCTATACAAAAAATCCTTCACGGGCCCATATTTGCTGTGCGTACACCTCAAGATGGTGCAAAAATTTCTTCACAAAATCCATGAGGGAACATGTGGGAGTCATGCTGGAGGCAGATCCATTACCCACAGAGCAATTATCCAAGGCTACTGGTGGCCACACATGCAGGAAGATGCAAAGGTGTATGTAAAAATTTGTGAGCAGTGTCAGAAATTCTCACCAATGATTCGAACACCAGTAGAAGACTTGGTGCCATTAACGAGTCCTTGGCCGTTAGCTCAATGGGGAATGGACATTGTGGGTCCACTACACAAAGCAACTGGGAATCAAAAATTCGTGCTAGTGGCAACAGACTATTTTACTAAGTGGATTGAGGCAGAACCACTAGCCAAAGTCACTGAACCTATGATAGAAAGGTTCGTGTGGAAGAGTATCATCACTCGCTTTGGGGTCCCTTATTCATTGATTACTGACAATGGGTCCCAATTCTAAAAAAAGTTCAAAGCTTTTTGTGCCCAATATGGGATATGAAACTATTACTCAACTCCAGCCTACCCTCAAAGTAATGGGCAAGGAAAGGCGTCCAATAAGACCATTATTGACGGGATCAAGAAAAGGCTGGACAAAGCTAAAGGAAGGTGGCCTGATGAATTACCACTTGTCTTGTGGGCCCACCTAACAACTCCTAAGAGGTCTACGGGAGAGACCCCCTATTCATTAGCATTTGGCACAGAAGCAATCATACTCCTAGAGGTTGGCCTTCCAACCAATAGGACTGCATTGGTTGAGAGTGGGGACAATGACAGAGCTCTCGAAATTGAGCTTGACCTCGCTGAGGAAAGGAGGGAAAGGGCCCTAGTACATCTGGCTTCTTATCAAGAATAGCTGATGAAGAGCTATAACAAGCACGTTCACCCTCGAGAATTTGGTGTTGCGACCTTGTACTACGAAAGGTGCTCAGCAACACCAATGTAGCCAATGAAGGCAAGCTGGGGGCCAACTGGGAAGGCCCGTATCGAGTAACAGAGATTGTGGGCATAAGGGCCTATAGATTGGCTGATCTGGACGGTAATCCAATTCCGAGGCCTTGGAATGTCCATAATTTGAGAAAATTCTTTGTTTAGAAGAATTGCGATACACTCCGTGATTGTGTGGGAATTACGAATAAAATTCCCTTATTTTAGTTTTTGATTTTATTCTGTTTTAGTTGCAAGGGGTACGAATAACGCCCCCTTGAGTTCAAGTTTATGAATAAAGTCATTTCTTTCCAAGTATATCAAGCGTTTTGAAATGTTTGTTTTGGAAATATGAAATATGGAGTTTGGTATTATTTTCCTTTTTCATATTGGGGAGCAAGGGATTGGCGCGAATGCCATGTACGAATACACTTATCCTTACCGAAAGTAAACAGATAGCCTAATAACAGCGCACGAATAAATGCCAAAAATAAGTATGAGAAAACTTAAAGAAGTATGAGATGCTAAAAGTACGAGAGGCTTAGATCTGTTTGTTGATCAAAATACGAGAGACTTAGATCCGTTCTTTAAAGTATGAAAAAACTTAAAGAAGTATGAGATACGTAAAGTACGAAAGACTTGGATCCATTTTTTAAGTATGAAAAAGCTTAAAATAAGTATGAGATACTTAAGTACGAGAAACTTGCAAATATCTAAGTACGAACATACTTAGTAGAATCTGAGTACGAATAAATTATGGGGATGCATACGAGAACATGCAGAAATCAAGTACGAAATACTTGGGCAACAGACACAATGAGATATGTCTAAAATACATTTGACTAAGTACGAGAGACTTAGATCTGTTTGTTGATCAAAGTACGAGAGACTTAGATCTGTTTTTTAGGTATGGAAAAAACAGATGCAGCAATGTAAATATGAAACACTTGCTGGTTGGATACTTAGATTTGTTAAAAGCACGAGAGGCTTCAAACAAGTACTAATAACCTGCATACGAGGACATGCATGAAACTTGTCACTTGGATAAACGAGATGTTCAAAGTGAACAGTTTGAGAGCAACATACAAACAAGCGTAAAACTATATATGAGAAATTCAAAGTACGAAACCATTGTCTAAGTATGAGAAGCTTAAACAAGTATGGAATACTCGGTTAAATACTAAGATTGAGCACGATTATGAATACACACAACGATACCCCTAGTATGAAAAACTTGGGATGTATACGAAAGCATGCAGTTCGGATATGATTACTTGAGCAAACACTTATGGTAAAAGTCTAAAGCCATGAAGGACCACCAAAAACCAAGAGTTATGCCGCATGGGGCTGAATACCTGTGTTATCATCAAAAATAAAAGAAAGAGATGTACTAGTTCCTCGCAGGGATGCAAAACTACGGTCATACAGGACCTACAACGTGCCTTGTGTCATCCTCTAACGTGCCTGTCAACCCATGCCGTGCCTTGTGTCATCCTCTAACGTGCCTTGTGTCATCCTCTAACGTGCCTGTCAACCCATGCCGTGCGCGGCTAGAACCGTGTCATACCTATGCCAGTCAAACTCGTGTCGTGCCCGGCCAGAGTCATGTCGTGCCTGTGCTCGGCTAAACAGTGTCGTGCCTGGCCAATTTTCATGTCGTGCTAGTGCCATGCCCGCCCACTTCCGTGCCCCGTGCCAGTCCACGTGCCCACTAAAAACCATGTCGTATCGTGCTGTGCCTGGCCAAGACCGTGCCCGTGCCCGTCCACATGCTCACTAAGACCGTGCTGTGTCATGCTGTCCAGGGCACAACCGTGCTCGTGCCCGTGCCGTGCCACATTTAACCGTGTCGTGCCCGTGTCATGTCGTGTCGGCCCGGCTCGTTTGACACCCCTACTCTAAGGTAAAGTGTAACCTAATAAATAATCACAGATTAAAGTGTTAGGGGAACCACCATTGTTATATGATCTGAAAGAGAGGCCATGTTTAAAATGAAATCAGTAATCACAAATAGCATACCTAGCACGTTCTCACACTGAAACATACTAAAATGAACCATTATACAACTACCCTACCACAGTAATAATATCACATGCCAAGTATAACCTTCGACGGGTAATTGGTTCATGCCCTACTTCTTCATTTAAGTACTGGAAGCTATACGAGATAATTGCTAAAACCGCTCCTCTCCTCCAAATTCGCTGGATATTCTCCCTTCCCCTACAGTTGATGTGTCATCCCTGCAATCAGAACACCGAAACTTAAATAAGGAAGATGCATCAATCAAGTTCAAAACAGATCAGATGATTTTTGGTACAATTATTCTACTTGACGAGCTCTATGAAGTGAACGTTTTCGATTATCGAAGTAAGACCGGAGTGGACCTACTCGGCCGGGATAACACGCTCCCCCTTAAAGGGATAGCAGCTCCCCTGTCTCTATAGAAACAATTTTATTCCAGTTAAAAATTTGTTGGCCAGGAAGGTAACAAATATTATAATTTCCTTTTAATGACAATCTACTTTTCCATGTGATGGCATCATTCTTGGACAGGCTCCAAAAGCGAGTAAACATATATTGCATGCTTATTCTCTAAGTAAAAAAGACCTTGGAAGCATTTTAGCCAAGGCTATGGGACCTCATCAAAAAACTTTTTCATCTTAAAAAGTGTTCATTGTAATTATTGGAGTTGAGTTCTGTCGTGTATCCAAGGATCTTAGTTAGGCCAAGTTAATACATGGCATTATATGTAGCCTCTATTATGACTAGAATCGTATTAGTAGCTAAAGAGTTAAAAATTATTATTTTTGGTAAACTTGGGGCAAAATTTGTAGTGAAAGTCATAGTCATAAGAGTCGAAGTATCATCAGACAACAAACAGGATGGTAATATAAATAATGCAGTGCATGCAATTTTTTGCACTTTATCCCTAGACCATATTAAACAATCCTAAAGCAGAGTATCTGAACCCTTTATCCCTACTTGAATAAAGTGCACATAATAGCATCCTATAAATATGCATGAGTACTATTCACGATGGCCAGACCAGCCACCAAACAGCCGTAAGCCCTATATTTCTATTGTCCAAGTTCCTCTAATGAAAAAGGTTATACTCGTATGCTCACAAAGCATCTGGTTACTTTTCCTCGTGTCTGCATGTATCAAGTGGGGTTCCCCGCTTGTCCTACACCACTACCCAGTTCCATCGAATGCCAAATGGTATTACGAGTGGTAAATAGGGAAGATACCTAACTCAGACTCGTTATCATAGCTTTGCCATTGCTTATTCAGTCTTCCAGGAACTCTCTACTTAACTTTGGAGCTCTTACTCAAGCGCCTTTTGCCAATTCATCAATGCGCATAGAATCTTCAAGGAATAAAGTGTTGCGGAAACAAACGATCGAACCAAGATCACAAACTCACACACATAGGGCAGTTAATCGAAACCGGAAAATCGATCGAAACCCGAAAAACCGGTCGAAATCGAATTTTTTAAACCGGTCGAATAATTTTGATCCGGTTCCAGTTTTAAATTTTTTACAAACCGGTTTCCGGTTTATGTATTTTAAAAACCGGTCGAATTAAGCCCTAATTTCCCTTTCCAATTAAGCCCTAATTTCATTCCCTTCACTTACCAATTATATCCTAATTTCATTCCCTTCACTCTCAAACACAGGCGCCGCACTCGGCGCTTCCAATCTCTCTCTCTCTCTCTCTCTCTCTCTCTCTCTCTCTCTCTCTCTGTCTCTGTCTCTCTCTCTCTCTCTCTCTCTCTCTCTCTCTCTCCTCTCAACGACGAGGAATGGCCGGCTGTCCCTCATCAATTTCACTTGACCTTCAGCTTGGTAAGAAGGTCAAGAAAGACACTGTAATTCCTGATCTAGATTATCGAATACCAATTGTCCTACTCAATGAGGATTGAATACATCTACTGTAATTAGTTTACATAAAGTGTGGCGGCCGACACATCTTCTTCGGTGGTGATGGCGAAGTGCGGCGACCGGCGACTATTATACGATGACACACACACACACACTCTCTCTCTCTCTCTCTCTCTCTCTCTCTCTCATCCACTTCTGTTGATTTTTAGTTTTGTTTGAAACCCCAAACTCAAATCTGGTCTGAGATGGAGCTCGGTGCCGGCGGTTGATGCCGACAGAATGGTGCATATTTTCTGTCTATCTATCTTCAAACTAGATAAATCGAAAAATCGAACCGGATTATTTCGACCGGTTCCAGTTTTCATTTATTCCAAACCGGATAACCGGTTTCAACCGAAAAATATGCCAAAATCGGTTGAAACTGGACCCGTATCACCCCTACACACACATAAACATAGACAAAGGATTTACGTGGTTCTCCAAAATTGGGTACGTATACGGGAGGAGGCAGCCGGATTTCTATTATAGAGGAGACAGAGTATTACAAAATCACTCAAACTCACACTCACTCACAGACTGATACTAACGGATACATATGCTGCTCTCAACTCTCTTTGATTTTTAAATGCTCTCTCATTCTAATTTGATAGAGCCTTATAGAAGAAGCATGGCTCCCTCCCAACGGAGGAGCCCTCACAGTGCTCTACTCTCTCTGCACAATTTCCCTCTCTGGTCTCTCACTCAAGAGAGATTCATGTCTCTCACCCAATAGAGATACAAATACAAAAGCCAGGGGTCTCCTTTTATAGCCAGAGAAGACCTTGTTCATTACCCATGATCTGCCACAAAGTCTTTCATGCAATTACTCCATGGCTATCAAAAATCTCGGCTGAGATCCAACGAGAGATTTTGGGCTGGCTTCTTCCAGATGAGCCAACACTCATTTACTTCTTTGGCTAGCTGAAGAATACTAAAAACAAGGAGTGGTTGGCTGTCCACCCCTATCCAATCTTTGACCAAGGAAAGAATTGGAGCCACACTTCAGCAGCCCATGTGCTGATTTCAACAATCTCCACTTGGCGACAATTCTCCAATCAACGTTGCCACAGATCTGTAATACGAACAACAGAACATACAGAACTCTCCAGAAGCTCGAACCGATGAGAGTTAAGAGAGCCAAATCCAAGGAAGCAAAATGACAAACTCTCTTCAAACAGACAAAACTAAACTAAACTACAGATAGATATCCATGCTCTTAAATGGATTACTAGCATATCAGGTTACCAGAATGATCCAAACAGAAGAGCCATATTTCTAAAGTCTCGAGCAAACTTCAAAACCAAATTCAAACAGGTCGTGACTACTCCAAATACCAGATTTCGATAACAAATCCAAAGTACCAACATAAAGGCACTGAAACAAATGGCACCTGAGATGCGTCACCATCTCCAAGGCTATCACCAATCGCCGTTAGGCGCAAGCATGCAACGATGCTTCAACAAGTTTCAACAGATCTGCAGCAAGTATCAATCCAAAACGACTGACAACCAGGTTAGTCGTCCAATGATCTATCTCCACCAACGCCAATGCCAAAATGAAACTGGCTGCATCCAAATTCAGAGAAATAGACCCAAGTGCTCCATAACACACATCGACTGATAAACCAGATTGATACATACCACCAAGAGAAGCAACAACATTGGCCAAGTCAAACTTGGCTCCAGATTGCCTCCCACAAGCACCATGCCAAAAGCTGCTTCCTAAAATCCCAAAATAATCCACATGCATGTGCTCCAAAAATGGTAGTATCCAGAAAATACGAAACTCCCCACCTTGGCGAGAATTCTTGTAACAACCCATTACCTCAGGCACCACAATGAAACACAATCACCCTCAAGTCAAATATAAATCCTTTAAGACAGAACCCAATACCAAAATATGGTGATTAAAACCCTAATAATTATGTTGAGTAAAACCCCCAACAAAAATACCAACACCTTAACCCCATATAAGTCCCTTGAAAACTTCTTCTCAACCCTCGATCCGTTTGTTCCACAATAAAAGAATTCGGAAAAGAGTTTTCAAAACTCTCCCTTGGCTCTCCAATAAAAGGAAAACTGAGGTAGGTAGCCTCACTCTTAGTTTGGTACACTAAAATTCCCACTGCCCTTTTTACCAATCTTTCCCTCCTGTCCTTCCCAGACAGCCTTATAGAACCTGATGAGTAGTATTCATGGGATTCTAGTACGTGACACATGTCCTCCAAATGTCATCTTTTAAAATTACCCTTGGCTTTACTTGTCCTTATTACCACAAATATCTTTCCTTTTGTTTTTGGATGAACACAAGTACCCATATTGCTTACAAGTGCACAGTACCCCACCTTCCACGTATCACCTTAAGCCCCATAATTTGTTTCTATCACAATGTTACATACTTAAATAATTTTAACCTTTCAAATATATTTAAGTGGGGTTTCACAATTCTCGAATCAACACAGCTCCACTTGCGCCACTCACCTAGGGCGCTAGCATCACCCTCGTTAGATGGAGCCATTTTTAACAATATATGTAACGCCCCGATTTTCGGACACGTTAATTAAATCATTTCTAATTGATTTAATAATTCATAAAACTGATTTAAGAAATAAAATTTTATTAAACAGAGTTTAGCAGCGGAAATCTCAAGTTACCAAATTCGAAACAAAATACTTACTGTCTTACAACCCAATGAAATAAAAACAAAGTTTGACAAATGTGATAACACTTTTGGAAATTCAAATAGCAATACTTAAATTAACAGAGCTTCTAAGGGTAAGGCATCCAAGGCTCGACAAACTCCCCTTCCTCAGCTGGGAGGTCCTCACCCTGATACTGATCAGTTTGAAGAGGATTCTGCTCTTCGGTCTCTTGATTACCTGGCATAAAACGCCAGCCCAACGGCACCATAATGAGTTTTGAAACTCAGTAGATAATCCCAACCCTACTAACCCCTTACTCTACAGTTAACAGATCAACGATATAACAAATGATAGTAGGTACAACATAAAAGCACATTATCTTTTTCTTTACTATCCATCGTCTTACATGATATCTAAGAATCCTCTCCACGAGATCCTTTCCTCCCACATCCACTAACTACAACCGTCTCATGGGTCCACCCTTCCTCTTGTTTATCCTGTACCAGGGTCCTAGGTGAGCGCACCTAAATTATGTATCTAGTATGTTCTCACTTAAGACCATAACAAGAGGATCGAGTCATCCCATGACGCATCATACATTAGGGTCGGACATCCCTACCCCACGCTAACTATAACCGTCTCATGGGACCCATTCTCTTTCCCAAGAGAAACTTCCCATGACGTATCATATATTAACGTCACAACATTTCTCCACACAGGGCCCCATTGGTTACCCTTGCCATTACCATGGCTCAAATCACAGTCCACAACCTCACACCTCAACACTTTACCAATTTTCCTTTACTTAACATCGTCTACGTGAGTCACTACTCGTAACCACCCAGTGAACCTAAGTCCGACTAGCATGTACAATCATATATTGCCAATGACAACCGAATCCAATATGATACATATCATTGAGAAACAAGCATGGCAATTGATATTGTGCGAGTAAGTAAACACATAAGGTTTTGAGATTGGGCCAATGCCTTTTGATATTCTTACAATTTTTTTTTATCAGACGGTATGTTCGATAGTAATTTTATTAACTCAAGAGTGTACTCACAACCATTCAAATATTTTGGTAAGCTTGTAGGGTATAATGACGTGAACGTAAAATTTTAATTTGATACGTTAATCTTTTAGGGTTTAAATATGAATCTATTATATATACTACGTACTACTGTAACTTCTAACCGTTTGTAATTCCAACACTTTTTAGTAGTATTTAGCTTACTGTTATTTACCAAATTTTATTTTTTTCTTTTTCTAGTTTTCTAAAATTTTTAATATTATATAACGAGTCGTTTATAATTATTGACTGCAATACTTTAGTACATTAGCTTATCATGTTCAATGTTTTACTTAGTAATTAATCGTTTTGCTCTACATGTTCGTTATAATCACCCACTGATTTTATTAAGGTATTATGGACTTTCACTAAGCTAAGTTAATATTAGTATTATCATTAACGATTTTTTTTTTGTTAAGCATATAAATATGATTCTTCTATTTATGAGCCTTATTAATCTTGTGATCAACTTTTTATACCACTAATATATGGGTAACAGCTACAAACATACAAAGTAAAAAGAAAACAGTCATGACATAGATTACACATAAAATTTAGTATAGAAACAGCAGAACAGGAAGCATAGTAATATTTTAGGCCAATCTTATAAATCACCGCAAGTGTATTTTCAGCATTCAAAATTTGAAAACCAACGTAAAAGCTACAGTAGCTTTTCTTTTACAGTAGCTTTCAACAGAAAACAGAGGATTCTCAACGTACGTGGGTTTGATGCATGGGATTGTTCCCGTCCGTTCTAAGCCATCAGAAATATTAACCAGGAACTAAATATACTTAGGGGAAAGTAGGAGAGTGATTATCCTACCTCGATTCCGGCCGAAAAAGCGGTTGATGGGTTCGAACGGTTTCGGACAGATTTGGAAAAAAATCAGAAAAGAATAGAGCAACGGAACGCCGGGATGACTTCGGGTAGTTGGGGATTGATTCGGAGGTGCTCAGGGTCGTTCTAGAAGATGGGCAGCCGGAGTACGCGCTCGGATAAGTGTAGAACCGAAAACCCACTTTTACGTTCTCTCTCTAAACCCCCATTGTTGAGAACTTAAGTTCTCTCTCTTTTCTCTCTTTTTCTTTCTCTGAATTGAGTAGAAACATAGAAAGGTGTAACTGTGGTCTGTGCTTTAATTTTCGGAGCATTTGAGTTGTATATAGGGAGAATGAGTGGGGAAGTGGGGAGGTGGTTTAGGATGTAGAGGGGAAGTGGGGAAGTGGTTGAGAGATACTCGGAGAGAGAGAGTGTGTCAGCACAAGAGAGCTGAGAGGAAAAGAGAAGCCTAGCCAGGACCCCACGATCACCCACCTGATTCTCCACATTACCAATAGTAAAATCCCCATGCATACATACACGTACATACATATGTTATATATTACATTTATAACTTGCTAAGATTGTTAACAGTTACTAGTATAAAATATATATATATAAAATAAAACTAACAAAGAAGCTATTTACTAACTGTTATAATTAAACTAATTAACATTACTTGAATGACCGTAAAATAAATTATGGAGAAAATTAGGGTCGTTACAATATATATCTCCACCTTTGGTGAGAATCCAATAACATGATTCGAGCCAACTTCATCTTGGGGAGAAATCCGCACAAACCAAAAAAACCGAATGCTTGAGACGTATCAAGCCAAAATCAACGGCCAATATATGTCTGAGACATATCGAGCCAACGGTCAACCAAAACAATCACTCTAGCAAGCGTCTGTGTCACTACTAGCCATCAGAAGTCTCACCACCCCCACACTGGAGGTGTATATACCAACTAACCGAGTGTTTCCTTGCTCAACTAGCTCTTACGTGACTAATAGCAGATAACAGATGCTCTTCAAACAGAATATGGGTCGCTGGATGCAGACAGACTAAAGAGCCAAGTTTCTGAAGTTAACTTCCAAAAATGAATTCCAGGTGAGTACATCTTGCTAACAACCATTGCGAAATTCCCAAGACAGAATGATGGGGACACAGCCTCCTTAAAAACCATTCTCTTTCAACCCTTGGGTTGTTTTGACAGAATTTCCAATGTTGCAAGATTACCACATCCAAAACAGGTTCCAATAGCAGACAAACGAACAAATGCCACCTGAGACCACCATAGTCTCGAATGGCAATGATGAGATTAAACAAGTCCGGTCTATACCAAACATAGACGGCTCCTCCATGAATTACAAATAGACTCCATCTATCGCCAAGTCTCGTAGATGTGATCAACATCTACAAGCACCATATGTGCTTGATCAAAACACCAGATTTGATAGGAGAATCCCAGAATACCACTTCTCAAAATGGCTAACAAATGATAAACACCGACAAACAACATCAGAATCTTCGTCTTCAGAAAACCGCAAACAAACGGTTAAACACAAATTGCTATCGAACAAACAATCCATGGCTAAACAACCATGGCACAGAACTAGCGACAATAGACAACTGCCAAACACTCTAGGAGGTCGAACCAATGCCTTACTCACACCAAGACTTCCAAAAGACCTCCACCGAGCTTCACAATGGCGTCAAACAAGTTCCCCTTCTGAAACCGCAGCTAACAGAGGATTCACCATCCTTGAAACATCAAGAGTCGACTAATCAAACATCCCGAACAATTCTCAATGCCCGAAAACGCCATAACCGGCCGCTTTAAGGCTCCAAAAGAACAATACATAACAACGGATCAGGATCTTGCAAAACAAACATCACGGTTGCGTCTAGAATGGCTGATTTGGTCAAAAACAAGTCCATACTTGTTGAAATCAGCTTGATAGATGCCAAAAAATGCCGAAAAATGCATTTTTCGCTCAAAAGCGGGCAAGACAGCAACCTTCAGAGTCGAATCTTAAAAAAATGGAGTGCAGGGTTGGATCCGAAACGTCAAGATAGTCAAAATTGACTATTCACAGGCAAAAAACAAAGTTCGGACTACTCCAAAATCACAAAAACAAATTCTGGAATATTCCTTTCAACCAAGGGAATATTCTGCTGACTGTGCACGCTGAGTCGGCCCATTAGCTGACATGGCAGCCACGTGGTGCTTACATGGCTCCTTAAATGGGTCCAGATAGATGACATGGCGGGTGACTGGGCAAGTGACGTCGTGGGTGACAGAGCACCATGTGGCGCTGATGGGGTGACGACATGTTGCTTACTGGATGATGACATCACGTTTATGTCATCCTGATTCTTCAGAGAAAAAACAGGCCACGCATAGACGGGGGAAAATTGAGTTTTGACCAAAAAACTCCAATTTTGACCAACAGATTCAAATTACCCCAATGTTGAACAAAGGCATATCATACCTTCCCAGAATTGCCTCAACGAGATGAACAAGATGGACATATCAGATCATCTTTTCGAGCTGTTTCAAAAAAACACAGATTCGGACAGAGAGGCAAAAAACCGAGTGTTGCTTTGTGTTTTGGCTTCCCAAGCTCTGATACCAATTGTCACGGAAACAAACAATCGAACCAAGATCACAAACACACACACATAAACATAGACAAAGGATTTACATGGTTCCCCAAAATTGGGTACGTCCACGGGAGGAGGCAGCCGGATTTCTATTATAGAGGAGGAGGAGTATTACAAAATCACTCGAACTCACACTCACTCACAGACTAATACAAACGGATACATATGCTGCTCTCAAACTCTCTCTGATTTTGAAATGCTCTCTCATTCTATTTTGACAGAGCCTCATAGGAGGAGCACGGCTCCCTTCCAACGGAGGAGCCCTCATAGTGCTCTACTCTCTCTACACAATTTCCCTCTCTGGTCTCTCACTCAAGAGAGATACAAATACAAAAGCCAGGGGTCTCCTTTTATAGCAAGAGAAGTGTTGGTTTTTCTCAAAAACCATTGCGGAAAATATATGGTTAAAAAAAATTGTTTCGGATCTACTTCTTAAGTGTGCATAAAGTTTCATGAGGAAGGGTTAGGGTTTTACCTTTTCGAAGTTCAAAAACAAAAACCCTACTTCTGGTTATGAAAAGATTGATTCCTTCTTGCTCCTTGCACCCCAAATATCTTCAACCCTATGACCCAAGAGAATAATAGCCGACAGGGTTTGTGGGAACCCTAGAATATTTCTCCCCTCTGTAATCTCTCAATTCTCTCTCAATATCTTGTAAGAGGAAAAATTTCAGTATATCACAGGAGAGAATTAGAGATACATTTATAGAGATAAATTTACTTGGCCAATAAGTCAATCTCTTGTTGGGCTAGGGTTGGGACCTATGGGCTTCTTGAGCCTTAGCTAAAATTGGACTCACGCTCTCTCATCTCTATGAGTGGTGGCCCAATTAAACCAAAATTAATTCCACTATATAATTATGGCTGAACTCTAGGCCTCAAGAATATTAATAAATTGTTCCCGATAAATGCCATTACCGTAATGTCGAACCCCTCCACCATGTAATGTCCATAAGCAGCAATCGGTAATAATAAATAACTGTCACACCAAAGCATACTTATATTTTAATTCCGTTGAATACTAGTTCACTCACTTTTAGTCTAGAAAAACATTTTAATGAACGCTTCATTAAAATGACTAGTACTAGGTTTCAAAGACTATTCCAGTGAACTAACTCAAGGGGACATTATACTCTATAATTAAATAGAGAGTGAATTCCATCTTGAAAATAATGTTCTCACAATCCTAACATAAATCACCCAACCCACCGAGGTGTTGATCGAGTTAGACCTCACTCATTGGTGACTCAAAGTGACATAGGCTAGAAACTTGAGTTCATTAACTTTCTCAGGATTAAGAGTGAATTACAATTAACATTATAAGATTCACACTTAAGCGGACAGTAGTTAAAATAGTGTGAGTCTTATGATGGTCCTTCAGTGTATACCAAATACACCAACATATTAACTTGAAGTCTTTCACTTCAATGATTGAGATGGATCATTCTATCTAATAGAAGTTAATTATGTTGCAATTGACCTGATAGATAGTCCATTCTTATCAGCAATTGAGAATAGTTTAAATTACAAAAATTGGTGATTTATATCTCCCGTAAGTAAATCACATTTACATGCATAAATCATATTCAATGTAATTTGGGACTTTTGTATTCATCTCATGAACATTCATCTCATGAATTATATCCAATGTATGAAACAAATCATTTAAGAATAATAAAATAAACTCTTATTGATAAAGTAAATAAACAAATATTGGTTTTGAGGGCATAAAACCAACAAGAAGACCCTGTTCATTACCCATGATCTGCCACAAAGTCTTTCATGCAATTACTCCATGGCTATCAAAAATCTCGGCTGAGATCCAAAGAGAGATTTTGGGCTGGCTTCTTCCAGATGAGCCAAAACTCATTTACTTCTTTGGCTGGCTGAAGAAGATTAAAAAACAAGGAGTGGTTGGCTGTCCACCCCTATCCAATCTTTGACCAAGGAAAGAATTGGAGCCACACTTTAGCAACCCATGTGCTGATTTCAACATAAAGAAGTAGGCAAATTAGTCCAATAAATAGATTGAAATAAACTGATATAGTTAACTTCTATATCTGACCAATCAATAATTTTGACTACTCGTCAACAATTGACATAAACTGATTTTCACTAGGCAATACATAGTGTCTATACACTGTAATATTCTGTATCAATATTTAAAAGAATTGCTAACAAATGGCAGTGCATATACAATATACGAACAAGGATCTTTCATATACCCCCAGTGCCGGCCCGGACATTTGGGTTGCCCTAGCCCAATTTCATGCTTTGTTGCCCACTTATTACTAAGTCATACAAAATTTTATTAAAAAAATACAAGTACAAAAAAAAAAATTCAAAGTTTCAATGTTCCTTTAGATTGAATAACATCAAAAAAAACAAACATCGCAAGTAACCCCGGTTACAGCGTTTTATGATTAGCACGATCTGATTCAAAAAAAAAAACTTCTTGCATTTTTTGAAGCAAATTTATGAAGTCAGTCATCATACTCTACTTATTCAAGAACTCGGGGCCTGTTGCTCTAATTTTTTGTTACTCGGCCTTTTGGGCTTTTTAGTTGATATATGTGACGAGAATAGCCTGTCTCAAAAAGCGTAAAAAGTTAAAAAAAATGTTTCAAAGGCCCAAAACTGCTCTTCGTGGAATGACACCTCAATCTCAATTGAAATCATAGCCAAACTACTTAACCTCTCTTGCAAAACGGTAGTCTACGTAAAAACAAAAAACCATGTTAGCTTGATTTTTTTCTTTAATCAAATGTAAAAACATATCACTTATATATTACTTCACATTGTGTTTGTTAAATCAAAAATTTTCAACAAAGTATTTTAGTAATATGTATTATTTTCCTAATATTGTGGGGGTGTGGGGAGAGGAAAAGAAAAAGAGGTAGAAAATGGAGAAAGTATTATTTTCCTAATATTGTGGGAGGTGTAGGGAGAGGAAAAGAAAAAGAGGTAGAAAATGGAGAAAATAAAAGGCGGCAGTGGATTCCCCAGGAATCAAACTTGGTTTGCCCGGAGCACTTGGAACATGCAGTAGCCGCTCAGCCAAGCAACTAGTTAGTGCAAATTATGAGAACTTTTTTATATTTATACCTAACTTAAAATTTTTTTTTTTTTGGTTGCCCTAACCCAAGGGGTTGCCCAAGCCCGAAGGCTTGCGGGGCTTACCCCGGGGCCGGCCCTGTATACCCCTACCAATTAAGCAAACGTCACAATCCAAGGAGGTTAAGCAAGAAGAAAGGAATAAAAATAAAGAGCAGTTAAAAGACATAGGAAGAACAAGATCAATTTTACCCCTTGTCAACATTTTCTATAAGCCCTTTGTGCATAGAAGAAGACGACCGTTCAATTGTGAGGAAATAGGTATTTGTAGGTCTATTATGTCCACAAAAGATCCCATAAATAGAGGAGGGACATCTTTATCAAGTGGTGATTTTTGGTGAGAGACTCAGAGTGGTAATTTGACCTTTTGATTAGATGATTCTCCATTTTGGATTTTCAAGAATTCTCCTGAATGCTCAAATTGTGGTTTACAAGATAAAGTTCCAGTTTCATCCTCGTTAATGAACGCTTGTTTGACACAAACCGCCCTCTCTCTCTCTCTCCAAATTCTGATATCTTCATGCTGCTATCCTTAAAACTCAAATGACAAACACACGAGAAGATATTAATGCCCAGTTTCATCCCCATTGATGGATGCGGTGAGGGGTTAATTGGGTTACTTCGCTCAGCATAACATGCAATGCCAAAGTAGGACCCACACCCACCACCTTTCGTTTGCTGTCCAAAAATCTTTTACTGCAACCATGATTGCCAAAAAGCAGGAGTCTGAACTCTAAAGAAAGTATCATACTCTCAAACTAACTTCCTCAATTACTCTCCCCCAAAAGAAAGGAGAACAATGGGCTGACCTTGGCTATCTTTGACAAAACTAGATATGCTTCAAAGAGATTCGCCCTAGTTTCAATGCATCATCACATAACTAAGGCTCCGTTCTGGAACCTAAAAAAAGTCTTTATGTTTTAAGAAAGCAATTTCAAGCTCAAAAATTATGGGTTTATTGAAATCTAAAAATATGCAATATGGATCTTGTTTGGAAGATCTCGATGAGATCTTTTATACGATGCAAAAAAAAATTGAAAAATTATTTTTCATTTACTTTATTTTTGAGTTTGAAAATGTGAAATAAGCTGCTTATTTTTTAAGAATGTTTTTGGAACGGAGCCTAAGACTATAATACGGGCAAAAATTAGATAACATTCTTAATTTAAGTGATGGGACCTAATTTAGTAGTAGTGGAAAGAGAAAATCAAAAAATAATAAATAGCCTCAAACAAAGTTTTTGCATGATTCTACCACGCCAAAACAACCAAATTAAAATCATGTTTTGTCTTGCATTAGTCACAACTCGCAAACAAAAAATGGACTTAAATCTACAAGTTCATTATCTTGAGGAGGAATGTCAAATCAAACCACTACAAGAAAATCTGCAATTACTGGCGTTTTCAAAACGTGGGAAAAAGCCCGACAAACGTTGCCGTATAAAAATCCGGCGTTTTTTTATTGCCCCAACTATAGGTGGGGTCGGCTTAGGTCGACGACGTTTTATAAGTGCCGTGCTAGAGGAAAGCCGATGTTTTCGTAAACGCCATCCAAGGATGACGTCATTCTACTGTTTAGGCTTCTGGGGAAGCATTGCTGCAGACTTTAGACGCGTGCTTTTGACCCATGCTTTCCCGTTTTCCAATTCCAATGTATCTCATCCCACTACGAAAAACAGCTAATTCTGACAAATTTTCAAATTAACACAAGTCAAATTGCCACAGCTGTCATAAAAAATAACAACAAATTACACATAAAACCCTGAACTCCTCTCTTGACGTACAAAAAATCAAGTTCAAAAAATATACAAAAAAGTTTGGGTTAAATATCTACTTACCCCTCCAACTATTTCATTTTTAGTTACTTCCCCCTCCAACTACTAATTGAACTTACTTCCCCCTTCAACTACCAAACCGTTAGCTACTCCATCCAATTGCTCACTTCCATCCATTCATGGACGGAAAACCTACCAGACTAAATCCCCTCATCCTTCAACTGTCAATTGGAGGCTATTTATGTTTTTAACCTACCAATATATGTATATGTATGTATATCCCCTCGCAATCCCCATTTCAATCAATTTTCCCTCACCCTCTCTTTCGCTCACTTTCTTCGTATCCTCTCCACCATAGCCACAGAGATCCAAATTCCAGAAGAAAATGGAAAAGACAACTTACCAAAAAACAAAAAGACCACACACTGCTCAAATTGGTCACAAACCGAAAGACAGAAACGACAGAAAATCCAAAGAAAATTGACAAAGACCGAACAACCTCCTTTTTGCCGTCCGGTGCCGTTGAAGTCTAAAACTGTTTCTTTTTTTTTTTGGTAAAACTGTTTCTCTTTGGTGTGCGTGTTCTTCTCTCTATAGGATTGCATGGGTATGATGATCTATAGAGAGAAATATGGAATGGGCTTTGCACTGGTTAGTTCAATAATAAACAGTGGGTTTTGTGGGAAAACGCAAGCTTTGGAATGTAAAGATTAGGCCTTTCATTTGAAGCCCGTAAAGTTCAAGGGTTTCGAAAATATAAATTTTTCTTTTTTCCAAAGAGGAGAATACAAGTTGATTTAGTGGTGACTGTGGGTTTCTCTGTGTTGATGGGGACAAGAGAGATGGTGAGGGGTGGGGGATTCAGGAAGGATCATCTAACAATGGCAAGGAAGGGAGGTACTGTTGCCGAGCAAAAAAAAGTGGGGAGGTACTGTTTCGGAACTTGGACGTGGGTAGTGGGGTTTGGTTGGGTCTTGGGTTTAGATTTCAGTGAAATCACGTTGTAGGGTTGGATTTGAGTTGAAATGTCCAGATTACCCTTCTTTTGACACCATAATCACATTTGGGGTTAGGTGTTTTGTTTTTTCGTCCATTAATTTGACGGTAGTGAGCAATTGGATGGAGTGGCTAACGGTTTGATAGTTGGAGGGGGAAGTAGATTCAATTGATAGTTGGAGGAGGAAGTAACTAAAAATTAACTAGTTTGAGGGGCAAGTAGATATTTAACCCAAAAAGTTTCTCCTATACAGCAAATCACACAACTCTTCCAATCCACACAAAAGGTCTTCATGTTCGCAAGGTTTGATCAATTGAAAAATTAAAACATCTCCCTCAAGTAATCTGTGAGCAATTGAAAACGCTCTCCGTCCGCCACCGAACAAGCTCTTCGCAACCAAATACTTTATTCGGTATTCTTCTTGATCACTTGCATCCACCAAAACACAAGAAGCATCATGCCCGGGCATATGCAAATCAAAAAATGGCCTCGAACGCTTCTGCAATCAGAGAAACTAGAACATGAAAAACAAAATTGTTCGAACGCCTAATTGAGTGATGGAAACTATTTTTGCAATGAACCTTAATAAAAGAGAGACAACCAATGTGAAGAATCGATGAGTACGTGTGAGAATTTAGCCAATTAATGACAACCTTTAGTCCTTAATTTTACCACGACACTAAAGCCCTTAATTTTTTAAAACATTGCCTACCCGCCTTATTGTCCGCCTAGCCGCTTAATCCCGCACCTAATCCACCTAAAATGGCAGTGAAGTGTTAGCACTAAAATGGCACTTTAAAATAGATACAATCACTACACAAACTTTAGTCCCACCCGTCAAAATATGAGTTACACAACATGGTTTGAACAAGACTTATTATTCAACAACAAAGAAAATGACCAAAAAAGAGGAGGCAGTTACAAGTAGGGAACCTGTGTATCAAGAAGTTTAATACACTCAACAGAGATGCGAGGCTCAATGCCAAAAGTACAGTGCCTTGCCATTGCTCTGGTTTCCTCCGACCGTATCGCAAAAGGTGGCAACACTCCTACATGATAGACAAGCCAGTGTTAATCATCCATTTGAAAATGCAGCACAGTTTTCCAACAAAACCGCCTTAACACTCCAAAGATCCTACATTTTCTTCCCACAATTTGAAATTCCCTGCTACTTGCTTGCTCCAATAACAAATACCAAAGATTGACAAGATGGATTAGTTACCAGGTGAGGTAACAATTGACGCTATATATGATTTAACCTAATATTGACATACCTAGGGCTGTGACATGGCTCTCGATGATCAACTCGACTACCTTATGCCATCAGAATCTCCGGCGATTACTTCCGGCACAATGAAAACATATTAACATAGACCAAATGAGGCCGAACTCCATATTAACAAATCACTGCACAATGAAAACACCATAACACAAACAGTTAGAGTTATGATATTGGTCTTCATAATCACAGGCTTCATAACACAAACAGTTATAGATCAATTGCTTACTCAGACACTTGTTTCCCCCGATCCCTGTAAGCACAAGCGCACACCAAGTTTGGTCAAAATTCTGCAAAAGTGTTCCTGAAATTAAAAAAAAACACAGTACAAATTTGTTGATCCAACAATACTGTTCGGATATAAAATATAAAAAAATTACTAATCACTCCCCCCTCCAGCTCCCTCACAAGCAAATTACACACATCAGGTCATTTAGAAATATGGGCAGCCCATTTCATCCATGCATTCATGTAAAAATGGGTCCTAAGCATAAGCATATACATAAGCCGGATTGTTTAATTCCAGCTCCTCAGTACAAATTTGACAAAATCTGAAACTCGACAATTTGAAACTAGAAATTCGAGAAAGAAACAGAGTCTATGCTTACCTTTGAACTTTAGGGCTTTCAGATTTAAGTGAGATTCCAATCTGAAACTAGCATATCAATGAGAAACAATAGAATGACAAAACAAATAACACCCTGCAAACAACAGAATTCAAAAAGATCAGAATATCCTCATAGATCAAATTCTTCAATATTGATCAACTAACGAAGAATATCCACATAAAAGTGATCAAATTCTTCTATCTTGATCAACTAATGCAGTGAAACTTTAAAGATTAGAAGTTCTAGTTCTAACCCTATGAAGAATTTTCTTATGACACGCACCAACAGCCTTGTCGGCTTCTTGCCTTGATCAACATTTGACAAAAACAACACCCTGCAAACAACAAAATCAACAAATTTGGGCTTTCAAAAAACGTACTCAAAACACCAAAAATAACAAACAGGACTTCAGAAACTACTCGAATGGCACATTGTGATCCAAATCGAACGAGGATTCAAGTATGCCTGTAAAGAATTGGTTAGAGAGTGAGACAGAGAATAAATTGGAACCTCCTGAAGCTTTAACAGTCCTACACTTTGAAGACAATCAGCAACTTAACAGAAAAAACAATTAGAGCTAATTTATGATCCAAGCGGGAGCAACTCTATCATAAATACGAGCCAATCGTTGTAGTTACCAAAAGGAATCGCTCCTTATCTTCTTTATTCACTCTGTTTGCTAATTTACCTCGTCTTGTTGTTAATCAGGATTGGAACTTTTCCAGAATAATTAGAGCTGAAAACGCATCAAATCCCTCAATTTTTAAGTAGAAACACTCACTTCTTTATTGTACTAGTGAAATTAAGACGAAAACAAACGATTCGAGAAGAGGAAATTACAGGTTACCTCCAATGTGAAAGTTAGGGTTTCTGCTCGTATTAGTGGAATTAAGGCGCTTCACCAACCGTTGGATGATTCTAAGAATCTAGACCATCAAACTTCGATTTGTGATCAAGTATCTCGAAACAAGCCAATCTCATACCTAGGGTTGCGATGTAGATATCATCAATGAACTCAAAACGAGCCAGTTCTAAGAACATCTCGATCATAAACCCTCGATTTGGTCGCCACGCGAGAGAGAGAGGATGGGGGAGTGGATGGTGATTGAAGGTGAGCCAGCGGAGGCTGAGGCAAACGATCGACTAGAAGGAGAGAGAGAGAGAGAGAGAGAGAGAGAGAGAGAGAGAGAATGGATGTGTCTGCGTTTTATGTTTCCAAAGTTATGGAGAGCGGGTTTTCTGACACCTAATACACAGAATTGGGTCGACCAATTTTTTGGGAAATTGTGCGCGGGAAGTCGGCGTTTTATTGGAAGAAATGTCGGCTAACGAGTGTCGTTTTGAAAAACGCCGATTAAATGACGTCGGGAGATGCAACTTTTCTTGTTGTGAACCCTCCTCAGCAGTTCATTCAATCTAATCGAGTAGATCAACCACCTAACTGAAAATTAAATCTAACCATAACTGAACAAGGACGCCATATAACTAGTTTTTTCCCAAAGCGAATAGTTAAATGCAGCTCTTCCGACTAGGTTTACAAACCATGAATTTCACAAGATCCAATATCGAATAACACTCCAAGTATATCATGTTATAGTCACTGAAGATAAAGCTAACCCGGCCCCTTTCTTCAGCTTTAGATCTTAATTCATGTCAAACCACAACACACCTTAGATTCACAACTCATCCCTTAGTAAAACTCGAAATGTCTACAAAAATGATAGTTTGTGTCAAAAAAAATTTCGGCAGCCTTGAGGAATTCTTTGAACTCCCTGTAATAATCTATGTTCCAATGTTGAGGAAATGAAACGGCGTATATAGCTTAAAGTCAACAAAATTCCTCAAAAGGGTTCTTCATAAACCCAGGGAGTTCAAAATAAAAAATAAAAAATCTTGATACTAAAGGCACTCCAAGGGGTTCATAATATTCCTTTGGGACGAAAGCATCACAACCACAGAATTGAAATAAATAAACAAAATAGAAAGATAGAACAAATGGAAGAGAAGCGTGGAGCAGAAAAAAAATTATTACTCACAAGACCACAGCTTCAATGAAGTGAGACGGACTTTTTAGCACGTAAGATCGGAAGGAGATAACAGAAGCCTTAAAAATGGGATGCTCCCCGTCGCAGTTGATAGAAACTAGAACTTTGATGCCATGGAGGACAGAATATCTAGTTTGGGGAAAATAGGGTGAATGATTGAACCAAAGTAACCAGATGTGGTCGTAATCCGAAGGGAGCAAGGAGAAATCGTGGTCGTAAAAGATTCGCATTATTTTGCCGACCTTCTTCAAGCCAGTTATGGGCTTTTCAAACCACATTTTGAGTTTCAAATCGTATGCCCGGAGCAGGATACCACGGAAGTGAAACCAACACAAAATGGTATCCCTGACAACCGCTGCTTCACCTTGTATGTCTCCGAAGTGGCTAATAGTTAGGGCTGCAAACGAACCGAGCCGCTCGCGAGCGGCTCGCAGCTCGGCTCGTTATTGGCTCGTTCAAGCTCGGCTCGGAAGGTAAACGAACGAGCTCGAGCCGGTTTTAGAAGCTCGTTTCATAAACGAGCCGAGCTCGAGTTGCGATGAGCTCGGCTCGAGTCGGCTCGCGAGCCGAGTATATATATATAATTTTTTTTTTTTTGATCTGGGGGTATATATACTAAAAAAGTGAAAGTTGGGTTTTAAACGAGCTCGAGTTCGAGCCGAGCTGACTCGTTTATATACTATCGAGCTTAGACGAGCCGAGCTCGAGCTGTGCTAATGATTATCGAACCGAGCTCGAGCCCATATTTTCGAGCTAGATTCGAGCTCGAGCCGAGCTCGAACAAGCTGTGGCTCGGCTCGACTCGGCTCGTTTGCAGCCCTACTAATAGTACCCTTCCCAAACACGAACTGGTCAGATTGATCAAAAACATCCCACAACAGAGTCCTGACATCACAAACAAAGGCAGCATTCGACAAGTTGGAAGCCACCAAAATCTGATTGGAGGAACGAAGGGCTGCCGTTACTACTACGGGCTTGGCTTGGAGTTCTTTCGAGAGGGAAGCTGCAGGACTAGACAAATTCGAACAAGGATCTAAGACTTTTCAGCCCACGAAGAACCATCTTCCAAATTGTTCCAAACACCACCAATGACGAGAAGCTTTCCCAGCATGCAGGGGCAGATCCAGGATTTAGTCGCAGTGGGGTCAAATATCTAAGACATATATAATATGTTTTTCGTACATAAAAATTGGATAAGTAATTGAATTATACGAAAATGAAAAATAAAGAGTAGAAACTATTCATATTAGCATATTAGTACATAACTCATCTACCGTTGCTAAGAAAAATTGTTACTTATAGAAATTGATGATTCTTATGGCATTTTTTTTTCAAATATCTCTTCACAACTGCAGAAAAGGAAAAAAAAAACTGAAACATAACACATTTCAATAAAACCTAAGTTTATCCTAATTCCTCCATCCGTCCTTTTTTGTTTGTTATTTTCGATATCTTTGCCAATTTTCAATTGCTTATATCTTCTAATATGAATTTTCAAAAACTATGTAAAATATTATAAATTGAAATATATAAACAATTAAAAAATAGAGCATTCAAAAATGGATAAACAAAATGAGAGTGAGGGAGTAACAAATTGGACAACACTAAAAGATTACTTACCACAGTGCAAAATGCACCAATAGAGTTTTTAGTTTTAACTAGAGAAACTATCATATCCAAACTTTTTCACATTAATTGGTAATTGTCTGACCTAGCTAGCTTCTATCTAGAAGACTGTGCACCAATAGAGTTTTTAATTTGAACTTGGAGAAACTATCATATCCAAGCTTTTTCACATTAATTGGTAATTGTCTGACCCAGCTTCTATCTAGATAGACTGCTTGCTTTTGTCTTTGCTGGAGCTTATGCTTGCTTTTGGGGAGGGAGAGAGAGAGAGAGAAACAAACTAGAGTATAGATGTAACAACTCTAATTTTTAGTGAATAAAAAATATTTGTTAAAAATTTGAATTTTCTTTTAATTACTTAAATTGCTTCTAATATTTCTTTTTAATTCCTATAATTGATCGTAATTACATCTTAGCCCCTTAAAATTCATTTCTTGATTTTAGGCTCTACTTGGCAAGTCTAGTTAGCTTCTAACCAACTAGTTGGAGAAACCAAACTACCAACTCACCTAGTTACAATTCCTTAACCCTAGATAGACCTTTTTGACCATCTTTAAGCCTTGTGAACCTTTCTAACCCTAGACTAGAAATCATTATATTTTCTTTTATTATTTTCTTCCTTTTCTTTACCCTTCGGACAATAAAAAGTAGGAAAACTTTTGTCCATTGGTCAATATTTACTAGGGGATTTATTATCCATTGGATAATAGAATAAATCTTTCAATAAGTACTAGGATTTTATAAAAAATCATTTCCTAGATTTTTCCATGTGATTATATCTTTAAAATATGTATATATGTACCTTATAATATATTACCCTAAGATAGTCTAGCATTTTAATAAGATCATGTGTCAAATTGGACTATTTTAATAGGGAATTTTGACTAGGAAATCTACCTAGATTACATAGTACCTATTTATTTTTTTTGGACTAATAAATATATTACTAGTACACATGTGTTAATAGATTTCTTTATTAGAAAATCTTGGCCTTGAAAATCCCATTTGATCACTTAGTACCATAAGTACATTTTTTTTTGAATATGTTTGTTTGTACATAGAAGTGTGTGTGTGTGTGTGTGTGTGTGTGTGTATATATATATATATATATATATATATATATATATATACTGAAATTTTCAAGTAAGGACCTTATATGCGGACCTCCCATTTCTCACCTTTCCCGATCTGATATCAATGATTCGAGCCGCTCAATGTGATCAGAACGTGATTTCAAGGGTATTCGCGAGAAATCGGCAAAAAAAATGACCGGGAAGGGCTTGATTTGAGCAATTTTTATTTGAACCGTTAGATAAAAAATAAACAAAAACTGCTCAAATGAAACCCTTCCCAGTCTTTTTTTTTGCTGATTTCTCGCGGGTACCCTTAAAATCACGTTCTGAACACATTGAGTGGCTCGGATCATCAAAATTTGATCGAGAAAGGGAGGTCCGCATTTTATTAAAATAAGGTAGTCCTTATAAGAAGGGGACTAATATATATACACACACACACACACTAGTGCAAGAGAGAGAGAGAGAGAGAGAGAGAGATTTCGGAGAGAGAGAGATGGCCGAGAGGGAAAGAGAGAGAGAGTGATGTGTGTGCATGTGTTGCTCACCCAATCTAGTCAATTTCTTTTGGCCAACTTCTCACACAATCATGGTACAACCAAATCTAGATTTTTCCTTACTCTTCCATAGATAAACAAGTCTTCTAAGTACTAGACAAGACTAGAAACCCTTTAGAATAACCTAAACTTGTCCTAGAATGGAAGAAGAAGATATTGGATTGTACCTTGGCTTGATCTTCCATTGTCCTATTTTGTACATTTACCAATATAGGGGGATGAAAACAATTGATGCTCAGACCAACACCAATATGCAACGACTACACGTGCCACTTCATCGGAACCCTAGTTCGTCGCTAGACCCCTAAAATGCAAAACAGACAAGGGGTGAGTGCACCTTTGCTGCTAGTAGTAAAGGCCCTCCGATGCCAAAGTTAGTATCACGTACTAGTCAATAAACCCTAATTATCAATAGGAGAACAATATGAATGCAATGTATTGCGTACCTTTTACCTCCAGGTTTACCTCATATTTATAGATTTACGGATGCTTGTTGCCCAAGTATCCCTGTTGCCCTAGGATTCCTATCTCGTATGGGAAACCCAGGATATCTTGGACTCTCGTTTCTTTATCAACTTATTACCTCAGTCCTTTTAGGACTCTTTTCCGTAACTGGCCGAACATCCAATTCTCATTGGGTCTCTTTCCTAGATCCTACATACTCGGGATCTTATCCTCTAGAGGATAGCACCGCTCTGGAACTTTCGAGAACGTTCCTACCGTCTTATCATTTAAAGCTACCTCCTCAATGATTCTATTCTCTGTTCGGCCATATCATTGCCAAATAGTCCATATGGACCTACGACTTCACATGTTACTTAATCATACATCTAGACCAATGACCTCTCATGTCTTTAGTCTTTATATGTCGAACAGACTGACTAGACCAATGATCTTTTCATGCCATTGGTCCATATTGCCGATCACCGTATCACACGGTGGTTCATGTTATCGTATTTATTCCGTGATCCCACGTACCACGTGTTTGGCCATAAGTCGTACTTGTTCGGGAATACCTCCCTACAATTACTCCCCAGCTTTACCTTTTGCCACTGTTCAGGGGCAACTGGTAAAGCTTTTGATGTGTTTTGGCGGCTTTGGTCATTACTCTTCTTGAGGTAATATCCCCGCATGGTGTATTTTGTACGCCACGCATTAAATGCGAACTGACGTTCTAGCCAAGAGGCGTTAGTACGGCGCCCGTTCAATCCTTATTTCACATTACTTTTTATGTAACGGCGTGAAAGGAGACGTTTCATCTCCATCTTTCACCCTTAAACCCCAAAAATAGATCCTTTGTGGGTTTTCACCCAAAAACTCGAATCTCGACTCTCTCTTTCTAAAATCAGGCAAGAGTTATTCTTCCTTTCCGCCATTACAGCCATCGGAAACCCTCGATCATACCTTGAATCACTCCTGCGATAATCATCGTAAGATTCTCATTCTTCTCTCGTGTTTCATTCTGAGATTTCGTTCTCAGTTTTACCAGTTTCTTTTATGGATTCATTCTTAGCCATTTCTAAATTCCTTTGTTCTTAGTTTACCTATGGTGGATGAGGGTGAAAATGGCCCTAAGCCTGGCAAATTCAGGAAACTTTATGAAACTCTGTGATACCCATGTTGCCATGTCGGCTTTTAGGACCGAATACAATATCCCTGACAATGTGGGTCTTGAACTTGCCCCTTTAAATGCAGATAGGGATTGTAACGACCCTGATTTTTGGTCGTTAAAATTTTTGTTAAATATTTGAATTTTATTGTAATTATCTTTTTAATTTCCTATAGTTCGTCGTAATTACATTTTTATCCTTGAAAAATTATTTCTTTGCACTTTAGCCTACTTCGCAAGCCTAACTAGCTTTTGACCATCCGATTGGAGTAATCGAACTAGGAAACTACCTAGTTACTTTTCCCTAACCGCAAAATGACCGTTTTGCCCCTCGTGAACCTTTTGAACTTTTTGAACCCTAGACCAAGAATTGATTATTCTTTTTCTTTTAATTATTTTAGTTTATTCTTTGTCCATTGGACAATAAATGTTAGGGAAACTATTATCCATTGGATAATAGAAACCCCAATTGTTTATGTTAATTGTTTACTTGGTTAAAGTACTAAGAATATTAAAAAGTAACTTTTTAATTACTTTAAAGTACCTTTTTGGATTATTTTAATATTTAATCTCCCTAGCAACTATTATCCATTGGATAATAAAGGTTAGGGTGGTTATTACCCAATGGGTAAAAGGTTAATCTTTCAAAGTAATAATGGGATTTATTAAACTAGCCTTTTCTTTTAAGCCATGTGTCAAAGCACCTATTTGTTTATTATGGATAATATTTAGTAGCCTTTAAACCCTAGATTTCCCAAAGTACCCTTATTTATGATTTGTTAGGGTTTTGATACATAAGTACTTATGTATATATTACTCTAGTACTTGGTGATTGTTTATTGATTAGTTTAATGGGAAAATCTTGCCCTTTTAAAATCCCTTTGATCTCATGGTACAAAATTCCTTTTGTTTATTGTTTTATTGAAACATTGTATGCATGTATATATATGTTGTATCTTGAGAGAGAGAGAGAGAGAGAGAGAGAGAGAGGAGAGAGAGGCCGGAGAGAGAGGGCCGAGAGAGAGAGGGAGAGAGGGAGAAAGAGAGAGGAAGGAAGGAGGAAAGAGGAAGGAAGGAGATTTGATTGTACTTCCATGGATCTCCCATTAATCTTCCAAATCCTTGGTGTATCTATTCTTCCTTGCTAAGAAACCACCTCCATTAAACTCCATTGTACTCCTTTGAACATCTTGACCCTTGGATCTTGTACCAATCTCTTTCTTGCCTACCAAGG
The DNA here is from genome assembly GCA_019656275.1 of Rhododendron kiyosumense. NCBI lineage: Eukaryota > Viridiplantae > Streptophyta > Magnoliopsida > Ericales > Ericaceae > Rhododendron > Rhododendron kiyosumense. Next base: position 319,384 of record BPLS01030353.1, on the reverse strand, counting down.
ATCAATCCTAGCCATTCAATTGATCCAAGATCAAATCTTGGTACAAACATAGCCATGCAAACCTAGGATTTTCCCTTGATTTGTGCTTAAAAGTTGATATACTTCTTGAACACCTTGCAACTTCTTGACCCTTTGATCATGTACCATTCTCATCTCAACCCTCCATTTGATCCAAGAATATCACCAAGGTACACAATAGCCATGCAACCCTAGGATTTTTGCATTGATCTTCCATGATCTCTTGCCAAGTGTCAAATTGAGGAAAGGAGAGGGAAGGGGGGCCGGCCAATGAGGAGAGGGGAGGGCCAAGCTCTTGCCTATAAATAGAAGGCCATTCCAAGCCTTTCAAAGCACACCTCAAAGCATTTGCTCTTCCTTCTCTCTAGAAATTTCGGATTCCAGTTTCTGGGCAGCCTACTGCCCTTCGAAAATCCCCAGTTTTCTCCTGCTTAGAGTAGTTTTTATGACCAACTTCCTTCTGGAAAGTTGTAGAGCACTTCGAAACCTTGAAGTTAGGCTCAAGAATCACCCCAATCGGTTAAGAAATGACCAAGATATCGTCATCCGAAGTTCAGTGAAAATTCTGGATTTTCATTTCTGGACAGCTTACTGTCCTCTCCTTTATCCCCATTTTTCTCCAACCTAAGTTCGTTTCTAGGATTAACTTTCTTCACGAAAGTTGTAGAGAATTTCTTGAGCTTCGTTCTCGACCCAAGAACGACTCTATTCGGCCAAAGATTGACCGAGTTACTGCCGTCCGAAGTTCGGTCCAGATTCAGAAGAAATTCCACCTAGCTTATTCGGCCCCGACTAGTTTCGGATCAAGGTAGTTATCCTTAACTATCTAGTAGTAATCTTTACTAGTTTTCATTTGCTTACTTTATTTTTGTAAAGAAGTTGTGATCTTACTTTGAGAATCTTTACTTACTTTTTATAAGCTTAAAAATGACTTTGAACGTTGTTTGAAAAGTAAAATTGCATGATTGTGTTGTTTATGGTATTCAAGCATGCTACGTGGCTTAGATGTTGTTATTTTACCATTTCGAAGTTGGAATAATGTTGTTGTATGTAAAAGTCTCACACGCGGAGTCTCGCATGCAAACGTGACACGAAAACCAAGAAAGTAGAAACATGGCACCTAGGGTGTGTTTAACAAGGTTGTTGTGTTTTCCTGGTTGGAAATTACTTTGGAAACCACATAATGACCATTTCAAGGGTATTATGTGAATAGTGTGTGTGTGTGCCAATGGGAACCCGGTGCGGCGGAACCATTGTGAGGATACTCGAGAGACCGGAACGGCGGAATCGAGGTTGGGTGTGTTTATGGCTTGGTTATCCGCGTTACGGAACCAATGCATTGTTGTGCCAATGGGAACCCGGTGCGGCGGAACCATTGTGAGGATACTCGAGAGCCCGGAACGGCGGAATCGAGGTTGGGTGAGTTAAAAAGGTGTTTTTGATAAAGTATAACAATGAAAAGGTTAACGATGAGTCAAACGCCAACGGTAGTTACAAGCGAATGTAAACATGTTAGATTATTGTCTTTTATCCCTGCTTATGTACTTATCATGTGGAAATCGATGTTAGTAAAGTAGGATTATACTATTGAGCTTTCGTAGCTCATGATGTTGCCTTTGTGGTGACCCTGGCATATTATATGGGTGGCGACGCCGGTATAATATGTTAGACTTGATAGACGAACAGGGAGAGTTATTCACCTTGGAGGCGTACGGAGCCGAGGAACTCGCTAGGATGGAGGAGCAAGAGGAGCCGTAGAATAGGACCTCTTAGTTTCCTTTTTGTTATCTTTAAACTTCAAATGCTCCTATGTGAGCCGTTTTGTAATAATGAGCAGTGACTCGATATTTCTGTAATAAATTTCTTTT
>BPLS01030353.1:301012-317098 GCA_019656275.1 Rhododendron kiyosumense | reverse complement strand
GTAATAAATTTCTTTTATTAACGTACCTAAAATTAGGGGCGTTACAGGGATGGTGGTTCATGGGATAGAATGTGTATCCCCATTGTAGCTATTGTTGAGGGCGGAGTTCGTTTCCCCCTAGATCCACTGCTTCATCAAATTTTAAACTGGTACCGTCTTACTCCCATGCAAGTATCTTTTGGCTCGTAAAAGGCGTCGTAGCCCTTAACAAGATTCTAGGTACCCAGTTAGGAATTTGGGATATCCAATGGTGGTATAACATCGTGCTAAACCCCAAATACAACACCTATTACTTCAAAGTAGGAAAAGTAGAAAAGCGCCTCGTACTTAACTTGCCAGATTCTGCTCGTGATCATGAAATAGACTTTTTCCATGTCACTGGAGCTTTCGAGCCAATGGGGGCCAAGTGGTAGGCTTTCATTGCCCCCACATATGGGGTTACCCATATATGCTCCTAATTTGACTCGCAATTCTGTCTTATTGCTTTCTCGTAGAGCGTTCATATTTCTAATTTATGTTTGCACTGGAATTTTGCAGCGGACAATGGAAACAAACATCTAAGACGCAAGCCTAGCTATGTTCGAACAACAGAAATCAACAGGATTCTTAGGTACACAGGAGAGCCTGGAACATTAACAGCTGGTCGGGGTCGCGACGTGAGCGGTTTGTTGGGTTGTGACCCCGCTTACAAAGGCTTTATTGACAGAAGGCTAGCCAATCCAAGTATCAGTGGTGCATCAACCTTTACTGCTCCCCAGCCAAGGAGCTTAAGATCTAACACTGGAGAAACCGTCGCTGGTCAACAAGGTGAGGTACCAGTTTCTGAAGGCATACTATTGCCACGCTTGAGACTCAAGAGACCCACACAATGACAAATAGAACAACTGCTCCCCAACCGTGACACCAGCCAGTCTTCATCGTCTGGGTACTCTCCTTTGCCCCCCTTATCAGGTACAATGACTCGTCAACCCCTGAATCTTAGCACCCTTCTCACCGTCTCTGCATAAGGACGTGGTGCTGCCAATAGGGTGGCAACAACTGGTCTTGCGCCCCGCCCCCCCGGGTTGCCCCGTCGTACTAGGGGGGTTCAACACGATCATCCTCTTCTCCTCGGGAACGTGACAGTTCTCTTGACCCTGTTGATGCTCATCCGAACAAACATCCCCGGAGCCATGATGTCGGAGACGTTGACGCACAGGCTGCTCTTTCGGCCTTGGAAACTCCCTCGCCGAGCACCCAAGTAATTCACGACGCTTGGGCCCCTTAACTTATGAGGGGCGACCGTTAAGTAAATGTTGGCGACAGTGCTAGCTCCTCGGAGAATGCATTGGCCTTAGCACAGGGCTTATTGCTACCTGTTGACATGCAGAAAGAGTCCCCGTCCACTTCTGACCGGCTTGTATCCACTGGACTCGTCAGTGGAATTAAGGTGTCTTGTCACACAACGTTAATCTTTGCCTTGCTCGTGGTACGTTAAAAATCTGAATTTAAATTACTTCTTTGGTCTTCTTTAGTTTATCCAAAAAATGGTCACGCTGGGACAGAAGTTTCAAAAAGCTGAAGCTGAAAGAATCAGACTTTTGTACGACAACACGAGGCTATTTCGAACAGTCTCCAGATTGGAGAGAGAGAGAGAGAGAGAGAGAGAGAGGTAAGGCTAAGTTGGAGTGTGATGAAGCAAAGGGCAAGCTTCATACTGCCAAAGACAACCTCGACCAAGCATTGGCTGAGATAGACAATACGAAGAAGGCTGCCTTCGAAGAAGGGTATTCAAAGGGTTTTGATGCCACCACTGCTGATTATGTTAGCCAGATGCCTGCCATTCAAGATCAAATTTGGGTTGCCAGTTGGGAAGCTTGCCTGACGAAGACTGGCATTACTGAAGATTCAATCTTCTGGGTGGAAAACGACTTGCCAAGCCGCCGAGCTGCACCCTCTCAGGAGCATGATGAGCCTCCAACTAATGACGTTGAACGACAGATAGACGAATTTGCAGATGCTGATGAAGAGATACAGATGGAGGCCCAGGATGCTGAAATCAACCATGCATCAGTTCGGGAGGCGACCAATGAGACTGTGGTATTGGAGGAGAATGCTGCTGTTGATGATGGCCCCAGAAATGAAATGAATATAGAGGTCATCACTGATTCTCTACCAGAAATCCAAAACCTGGATTGATTAGTAAGTTTGCACCTAGTCTTTCAAACATTTGGCTGGTCCTTCATGACCATGGTTTTTTTTTTTTTAAAAGCCCTGCGAGACACTAGTCTTTTCATACTTTTGATAACACAGGTATTCGGCCATTTTGGTTTTTGTTTGCTTGGCATCTCGTGACCTTCGTCGTTCCAACCTTACAAGTTGAATTTTTAAGTTTAATCGTACTTAGATAATATCTGCTCGTATGCCTAAGTTTATCGTACTTACGTATCTCATACTTGTTTTAGGCTTTGCATGCTTAAATAGTTTAGCAAACATATGCTCGTTATGTTTTCATTAAGCAAGTCTTGCTGTATAAAGTGTCTTTTAAGTTTCTCATACTTAGCCTAAATTTCTCATATTTAAACAAATCTAAGTTTCGCGTACTTAACTAACTTTAAGTGTTTTGTACTTAAAATATTCTTGCATGTATTCGTATACAATCCATGTTGTTCATACTTCATAATTAATTAAAACTTCTCATGCTTTAAACAAAAGCTAAGTATTCTCGTACTTGGACAATTCGCATGTTTCGTATGTTTTTCAAGTTTACTCGTACTCAGATATAATTAAGTCTCACGTACTTGGATAATTTGCACGTTTTCGTATGCATCGCTAAGTTTGTTCGTACTTCAGAGATATCCGTCATATGTACATTCAAGTATTTCATACTTGTTTTAAGCTTCTCATGCTTAGCCTAAATTTCTCGTATTTAAACAACTGCTAAGTTTTCTCGTACTTAACTAGCTTTAAGTATCTCGTACTTAACCAAAAGCAAGCCCCTTAAACGTTCACGAATTTTAAGAGAAGTAATTCTTACTCAAGTATTTCGTACCATAGCATTTAGTCGTATGCAACTCTAGGCATTTCGTGCCCTGCCTGCTCCCCAATATGAAAAAGGAAAATAATGCTAAACTTCATATTTCATATTTCCAAAGCAAACATTTCGAAAAACTTGATATACCGTAAAGAAGTGACTTCACTCATAAGCTTGAACTCAATGGGGCGTTATTCGTACCCCTTACAACAAACCAATAAAAATAAGCAACAAGGGAATTTTATTCGTAATTCCCACACAATCGCGTAGTGTATCCTTAAATAGAATGAAATAAAACTAAACTCTTTTTGAACAAAGAATTTTCTTAGATTATGAACATTCCAGGGCCTTGGTACTGGATTCCCGTCTAGATCGGCTAATCTGTAGGCCCCTATACCCACGATCTCAATTACTCGATACAGGCCTTCCCAATTAGCCCCCAACTTGCCCTCGTTGGCCACCTTGGTATTGCCGAGCACTTTTCGTAGTACAAGGTCCCCAACACCAAACTCTCGAAGGTGAACATGTTTGTTGTAGCTCTTCATCAGCTGTTCCTGGTAAGAAGCTAGATGCACCAGAGCCCTTTCCCTCCCTTCCTCGGCGAGATCAAGCTCAATTTCGAGGGCCCTATCATTTCCCCCACTTTCAAACAATGCAGTCCTGTTGGTTGGAAGACCAATTTCTAGGGGTATCACCGCCTCTATTCCGTAAGCCAAGGAATAGGGGGTCTCTCTCGTAGACCTCCTAGGAGTTATTCGGTGGGCCCACAAAACAAGTGGCAGTTTGTCGGGCCATTTCCCCTTTGCCTTGTCCAACCTCTTCTTGATCCCGTCAAGGATGGTCTTATTGGACGCTTCTGCTTGCCCATTACTCTGAGGGTGGGCTAGGGTTGAGTAATAATTTCTTATGCCATATTGAGCAAGAAAGCTTTGAACTTTTTCTGAAACTGGGACCCATTATCAGTAATTAATGAATAAAGGACCCCAAATCGAGTAATGATACTCTTCCACATGAACCTCTCTATCATAGGTTCAGTGATTTTGGCCAATGGTTCTACCTCAATCCATTTGGTAAAATAATCCGTCGCCACCAACAGAAATTTCCTGCTACCAGTTGCTTTGTGGAGTGGACCTACGATGTCCATTCCCCATTGAGCAAACGGCTAAGGACTCGTCAATGGTACCAAATCTTCTGCTGGTGTTCGAATCATTGGTGAGAATTTTTGACATTTCTCACAAATTTTCACATACACTTTTGCATCTTCCTGCATATGTGGCCACCAGTAACCTTGAGTGATTGCTCGGTGGGCGATGGATCTACCCCCAGCATGGCCTCCACAGGTCCTTTCATGAATTTCGTGTAGAAATTTTTGCACCATCTCAAGGTGCACACAAAGCAAATAGGGACCCATAAAAGATTTTCTGTACAGCTTCCCATCTGGGGACAGCCAAAACCTAAAAGATTTGGTCTTTATTTTGTGAGCCTCTTTTTTGTCAGAAGGGAGTATTTCATTTCGTAAAAACTCCACAATCGGGTACATCCAACTTGGTCCTTGGTTCACGTCCAAGACCAACTCAACACTCCTCCCAATGCTCGGCTCAGTCAGATACTCGACTGCTACTTTCCTTTTAAATTCAGTAGGTACGGCTGCAGCCAACCAGGCTAGCGAATCGGCATGAGCATTCTGTCCAGAACTTTTCTGCTCAATGTATACCCTTTAGAAGGTATCAAGCAGGTCCTTGGCTGTCTGCACATATGCCACCATCTTCTCATTCCGGGTTTCATACTCCCCGAACAATTGATTAACCACAAGCTAAGAATCACAATACACCCTGACTCGTTTCACTTTCAATGTTCTTGCACCCCTTAATCCAACTAAGAGTGCATCATACTCCGCTACGTTATTCGATGCACTAAAACCAAGCCAAACAGATAGCTCAATCATTAGTCCTTCAGGAGGAAAAAGCACGATTCCAATTCCTGAACCAGTATTACAAGCTGATCCGTCAACAAACAACTTCCATTCCGTGGGATCCTGTTCGGCTGCGATTCTGGTCTTTATCGCTGGTGATCCAGTCACCTGTTCCTTTCTCGTAGGAGGCAGGGGTGCTATTACCGGTGAAAACTCCGCCAAAAAATCAACCAACACTTGGCCTTTAATTGCCGTACACGGCTGATAGTCGATGTCGTACTGGCTTAACTCAACGGACCAAGTTGAAATTCTTCCAGAGAAATCTACTTTTCGTAGCAGTGACCTCAACGGGAACTCAGTGTAGACCACAACCCTATGGCTCTGAAAATATTGTGGCAACTTCCTTGTAGCTGTCCTTAATGCTAGGATAAGCTTCTCTATGGGCAGATATCTCATTTCTATGTCTAGCAATGTTTTGCTAAAATAATAAACAGGGATTTGCTCGGTTCCCAAATCCCTTAACAGGACTGCACTTACAGCATGTTCAGAAACAGCCAAATACGAAACTAAAGACTCACCTGGCTGCGGAGTTGATAAAAGTGGAGCCTCGGCTAGATACTTCTTCAGGTCCTGGAAAGCTTGCTCGCACTCTGCTCCTCATTCAAATCCTTCCCTCTTTTTTAACAACTGAAAGAAGGCACATTTCGAGGCGTTGAGCTTTAGCTTGTATTTCCTTAGGATTCCAAAAGCTTCCCTCAAATCTGCTATGTGTCCTTGTCTGGTTTTACTTTTCACCACCATGTCGTCGATGTTAACCTCCATCATTTTGCCTAGAAGCCTTTTGAACATAATGGTTGCTAATCTTTGATATGTTGCCCCTGCGTTCTTTAATCCAAAGGGTATGACACTATAGCAGTACAACCCTCGTGGTGTAATGAAAAAGGTTTTCTCCTGATCAGGCCCAAACATGGCAATCTGATGATATCCGCGATATGCGTCGAGAAAACTCATCCGTTCATAGCCGGCTATGGCGTCTACCAACTGGTCTATCCTTGGAAGAGGGAAACTATCTTTTGGACATGCTTTGTTTAGGTCTGTGAAGTCTACACAGACATGCCACTTCCCATTCTTCTTCTTTACAACCACAGTGTTGGATAACCATTTTGGGTAGTAAACTTCACGTATTGCTTTGGCTTCCAGCAAACGATCGACCTCTTCAATTACAGCATCCACATGTTGTACGACTGCCCTCCGCTTTTTCTGAATGACTAGCTTATACTGCGGATCAACGTTCAAGTGATGGCAGATCACATCTGCATCTACTCCGGGCATCTCTTCTAGTACCCAAGCAAATACATCAATATGCCCTCTCAAGTACCAACTCGGTCTCTTTGTCTGCTGGTAATGTTTTGCCAATCAAAATTACCTTTTGGGATCGGTCTCGTTGATCTGTACTTTCTTCAGGCCTTCGACCACTTTTTCTGCAGGGCTTCTTCCGACATCCTCGATAGTCGGTTGACCTAGTACTTCTAACGTATGAACATGATGGGCTTTTGGGGCTCTTTTAACGATGGAGATCAAACATTGTTGGGCCACTTTTTGATTGCCTCTAATTTTTTCGACCCCATTAGATCCCGGGAATTTTACCATCTAGTGATAAGTTAAGAAAACTGCTCTCATCTTGTGCAGCCAGGTCCTTCCTATAATCACGTTATAGGAAGAAGGAGCATCTACAACCAAAAAGTCTGTCCTCAACACCATTGATCCAGCCCGAACAAGCAAAGTTACTTTCCCAAGAGGCTAGATGGCACCTACACCGAACCCAATCAGGGGTGTTGTAGATTGCTTCAAGTCCATCTGGGCCAGCCCCAGCTTTTTGAACGCATCATAGTACAATACCTCTGTACAACTCCCTGAGTCCACCAGAATTCTCTCGATGTCATATTCCCCGATTCGTAGGGTTATGACCAAAGCATCGTTATGGAGTATTTGGACTTCTCCCAGATCCTCATCCGTGAATGCTATGCTTTCGTTGCACACGTCGTTTCGTCGCCCTCTCTTGTTTCCCAATCGTATAATGTGTTGGTCGTGCTTAACTTGCCTTTGGATTAGCCTCACCTCATTTCTCGTATAAGGTGTGGCCAACCCATGTATCATATGGATTACCCCTTTAGGATTCTGCTCATAATCCAGTTCCATGGCTTTCCCTTTGTCTTTTGGGTCTTCCTGGATGAATTCCTTGAGATAGCCTCGAGAGACTAAATCATCAAGGTGTCTTTTGTACATTTCACAATCTTCAATCATGTGGCCCCAATCTTTGCGGTAGCTACAGTGCCAATTTGTAGCGTGTTTTGCGTCTTTATCTCCACCTAGACTTGGGGGCCATTTGAAGTACGACTGATTCTTTATTCGATAAAGAATCCTATAAATTGGCTCCTTCCAAACCGTAGAGATAGAAAAGAAAGACTTGGGGTCAGGAGCTTGCTTATCCTTGTACGGCTCTTTCTTTGCCTGCCCGTACTCCTTCCTTTCCTTATAAGCTCTTGCTTATCTACCTTTTTCACAGGTGCCTTTGGCTGTTCGGCTATGATCCTGCCATCCTCTCGGAGTATGTCATCCTCCATCCTGGCATGTTACTCTATTCTTTCCATTAGTTTAGCCAATGTTGCTACTAGATGTTTATTTAACGAGCGGCGTAGTTCTCCTTGAACGGGTAAGCCAAATTTGACGGTAGCAATGGCATACTCTTCACTGCAACTTTCAATCTCGTTGAAAGTCTCCCAGTACTTCTTAGGATAATCCCTAATTAGCTCGCTTTCTACCTTCTTCATGGTGGAAAGGCTCTCGAACGTTTTTGGGGCTTTCCTGCTTGTCAAGAACCGAGCAGTGGAATTCCTCAGCCAACTGCCTCCATCCTCGTATGGATCGTGGGGCCAGTTTATGGAACCAGGACAAGGCTACCTTCCCAAGACTTAAAGGGAACATCTTGCACAGGATGGCATCATCCCCATCGTGCATGAACATAGCCTACTGGTAGTGTTGTATGTGGGCCACGGGGTCCGCGTTTGTCTCATAAAGTACGAACGTACCATGCTTCACTCTGCTAGGCAACCTTGCCTCTTGTAGCCTCCTTGCAAAGGGGGAGGCTGCTATATTACTCAGGGCTCTCCGTGCTGCTTCTCATGCAGTCTCTGTCCCGTCTTCGTGCCCCTTGGTTTGGTGAACCACGCTCTTGGCCCAATCGATGTCAAGTCTCTCATACCTATCTCTGTGATGTTTTCTTGTCTCCTCCTCCTCGGTGGTGGAACTTCGGCCTCTGCTCCTCCTTTTTTGTGAAGAAGCCCTTCGCCTCTCTGGTGTTTGGCTTTTACTTCTACTCCTCCTTTTTCGTGGAAAAGCTTCATATCGCCTTGGGGTAGGACTCCTACTCCTGCTCTTTCTTCCTCGTGAATGAGTTTTTTTATGGATCATCAGAGCCTGCCTGTCTCCCCTAGAATTCCCTCGTGAAAGTCCAGAGTCTTCTGGGTGTTCTCGTACCCGCTGTAACTCTCGTATCTCATATTCTCATTTTTTGATTAAACGATCGTACTCCTCGATTTCCTTCCTCTTTTTATCGAGGACATCTTCATTATTATGTATACTTCTCGAATGCGTGACTGACTCTTCTCTTCAGTGGGATTTACTCCTTCTCGTGGAGCTTGTGGCCGTCCTGCCCCTTTTGTCTTTGGAATTGTTTGGGAACAGTAGAGGGTCATCTCTGTTTGTCGTTTTCCTGCCATGTCTACCAGTGGGCTTTTTGGGAGCGCCTGGTGGGGACTTATCTTCTCCCCCATCTAACTGGTCCTTCGGATTAAATGGTCTGATCAGATCTTTTTCCATTGTGGTAATTTGTTCGGCGAATTCTATCATTTGCCACAAACGGCACCAATTGTAGGGGGATGAAAACAAGTGATGCTCAGAATATCACCAATATGCAACGGCTACACGTGCTGCTTCACCGGAACCCTAGTTCGTTACTGGAACCCTAATCTGCAAAACAGAAAAGAGGTGAGTGCACCTTTGGTACTCGTAGCAAAGGCCCTCCAATGCCAAAGTTAGTATCACGTACTAGTCAATAAACCCTAATTATCAGTAGGAGAACAATATGCATGCAATGTATTGCGTACCTTTTACCTCCAGCTTTACCTCGTATTTATAGATTTACGGATGCTTGTTGCCCAAGTATCCCTGTTGCCCTAGGATTCCTATCTCGTATAGGAAACCCAGGATATCTTGGACTCTCGTTTCCTTATCAGCTTATTACCTCAGTCCTTTTAGGACTCTTTTCCGTAACTGGCCAAACATTCCATTCTCATTGGGTCTCTTTCCTAGATCCTACATACTCGGGATCTTATCCTCTAGAGGATAGCACCGCTCTGGAACTTTCTAGAACGTTCCTACCATCTTATCATTTAAAACTACCTCCTCAATGATTCTATTCTCTGTTCGGCCATATCATTGCCAAACAGTCCATAAGGACCTACGACTTCACATGTTACTTAATCATACATCTAGACCAATGACCTCTCATGTCTTTTGTCTTTATATGCCGAACAGACTTACTAGACCAATGATCTTTTCATGCCATTGGTCCATATCGCCGATCACCGTATCACACGGTGGTTCATGTTATCGTATTTACTCCGTGATCCCACGTACCACGTGTTTGGCCATAAGTCGTACCTGTTCGGGAATACCTCCCTACAAAACCTTGTACAACTCTCCTTTCTTCCACCAATCTTTCCATAATCCAATCCAAAGTACCAAATCTAGCCTTTCATGCCTAAAAACTAGGTAAAAGTTGTACAAGCAAACCATGACCTAACCTATCAAGCTTTCAATCAAGCTTGAAAGTTGAAAAAAATCAAAGATAGGAGAGAGAGAGAGAGAGAGAGAGAGAGAGAGAGAAGCTTTGGCCTATAAATAGCAAGCCATTCCAAGCTTAAACTCACACCTTCACTCATTGCTCCAACTTCTCTCTAGAAATTCTAAGTGTTCTTAGTTCAAAAGTTCTAGTTTCTTGAGTTTTCTTGAAGTTCTTGAGAGCTACCACCAAACCACCTCCAAAAACCACCTTTAGATCTTTAAAGTAGCTTAGTTAAGATAGCAAAATTGTTTTTAGGAAGAGAAAATCCATCTCTCTTCCTTTCGAAGCAATCCATAGCTGTTACGCCGCCGAATCGCAAAACCGACGACCTATTCTCAAAACCAGCCAACCGCCAAGAAGTAAGGTAGAATCCCTAGTCTACTAACTTTGCATATAGTATAGAACCGTATCTTGAAAAGTAGAATGTCCTTAGTTCAAGCATAAATATCATTAAGCATTTTTCTTAAAAGTACATAAGGTTATCTATCGTTTATAGTAGTTGGAATGCATGATTGTCAACATCGGTTTTCTTTGGCTAATAGGAGTATGAACATGTTGAATAAATGATCCTTACTTCAATAAACATATGTTGTTTGGAACTTCCCTAAAAGAAAGAGAGAATCGATTTTGAAAGATAGAAACTTATCGCTTCTTTAGAAGTATTTGTATTTTGATCTTTTGGATGGTTATGAGCATGATTACTAATATAGAGTTAAATGATCTTACTAGTTAGTTTTTTTAGATTACAATGAACGTTTTATGGTTCCTTATGTGGAAAGTCCTACCGCGGAGTCTTGCATGAAAACGTGACACCCCAAAATCGAGAAAGTTAGAAACATGGCACCTAGGGTGTGGTCGACAAGATAAAAGTGTTTTCGAGGAAGGAAATATTTTTAAAACTACATAATGACCATTTTTTGTGTCATTATGTGAGATGTGAGTGTGTGTGTGTGCGCCAATGGGAATCCAGGACGGCGAAGCCATTATGAGGATACTTGAGAGGCCGGAACAGCAGAACCGAGATTGGGTGCGTAGCTTGGTTAACCGCGGAGAGGAGCCAATGCAAAGTTTTGTGTGCCAATGGGAACCCGGTGCGGCGGAACCATTGTGAGAATACTTGGGAACCCGGAACGGCAGAACTAAGGTTGGGTGTGTTAAAAACGATTTCAGAAATATTGATTTGGTAAAGGAAAGGAGAAAATGATGACACGGTCTACGACTTGTCGCGTAGGAGAAACTCGAAAAACCATAGACACCAACGTGTTCTGTAATGAATGATGATGTGTATTTTGCATGTTCAATATGGAAACTATGTCTTTTGTTAATAAGTTAAGGGGTAGTGGATAGGGTTTACTCTATTGAGCTTTTGTAGCTCATGGTGTTATCTTTGGTGACCCTGGCATATTATATGGGTGGCGACGCCAGTATAATGTGTCAGATCTCATAGACGAACAGGGCGAGCTCTTCACCTTGGAAGCCTTTGGAGCCAAAGAACTAGCCAGGATTGAGGAAAAAGTAGAGCAATAGATAGGAACCCTAGTTCCCTCCCTTATTTGAATAAAAGTACTTTTGTAAGGTTTATGATGTAATATTGAGCCAGACTCTATTAAGATTTTCAATAAATTTCCTATTTAACGTTCCCAAAATTAGGGGTGTTACAATAGAAGTCTATAGACTTTGTGGAGAGAGAAAAAATGTTGAGTTCTTTAGACTCTAAAACTTTGTGGAAAGAGAAAAAACGTTGAGTTCTTTGTATAACATCACAATCAAAGAGGTCAAGAATTGTAAATCCCGTGGAATTTTCATGGCAATAATATTATCCTTTGGGGCAAAATTACAGAATACTCCTCAAAATTATACCTGCTCTAGGGATATTTTAGGACTTAGTGAGGTCAAGTGACCCACCTTGACCTAGTGTATGTCGGCCCTTGCCAGCATGGCTATGATTTGAGGCTCACATCTGGCGCGGATCATGTCGAATCTACTATTAGCATAGTAGTTAAAAACCTACGATTCACAATACGTATCTTACGATTTATATCGTCTCCTTTGAGAAACGATATGTATCCCATCATGTATCATTTTTGTATAAAAATCCTATGATATGACATTGTATCCTATGATTTATATGCGTATCTTAATTCTGTACGTATCCTATGATTACTTATTCAAAAAAAGTCAGACCTTATTTCAAGAAATGGAATCCCAAATATATTAATCTAAGCCGTTTGATCTACTTATGGCATCTTTCAAACCATTTGATGGAAATTCAACCTCAATGTAGGTCTGGTATAAAAATAAGAACCATACTTCGATTGTATTTTGTCTTATTTTCTTTTTTTAACAAAGGGAACATAAAGCCTTAATGTAATAGGCCCCAATTGAGAGAAGTAAATTTTGCATCTCAATTTTTTTTTAAATGTAAACATAATTCGTTGGTGTTATTAAGTGTATCTACTTCTTAATTATATTTTAATCATGATTAACGTTGTTGAAATATAAACTAAATTTAGTATTTTGACAAAGCTCCAATTGATAAAACCCAAATATGATAGATATTATCAAAAAAGATATAAATTTCTAGTTTTTAGAAACTCTAAATATCTAACTCTATAAGCTCTAGAATATCCTTGTGAAATATCTAGAGTTTTTTTTGTGGGAATTAGTCCCATGCATAATTCTACAATTACCTCAAAGTTTATCTTGCATGAAAATATCATTGTATTGGAGTCTTCCATGGAGTAGTACAAATAGCTAGGGATGGGTTCTATCCATTTTGTACCAAGTCAAAAAATAATTTTGAGTTTAAGTGCAATACAAATACTCTCATTCCCCACTCTTGTCTTTAGTATTCTTCCTCTTCCAAAATAATTGTCCAACTATACAATAGAAACTCCTACTCTTCCAGCAAACATATCAAGATACGTATATCTCGATACGAACTATGTAAGTGAAAAAATGATACACGATACGTATCCCTATTTAAAAGCACTGACTATTAGTATACCAACGACCCCTAATGCCACCAGTAGAATCATCATCACCACCACCATTATCATCATAGCGATAGAAGGCAGATAATGGAAATTCTCCCATTTTTTTACCTTCAAAACAAAATAGAGAAGAATCCACGACAGCAAATGTGGACAACCACGGTATTTCACTGTTTTTCTGGAACGGAAGGATACCTGTTGGTTGCGATGGGGGTTGTTCACCATTCTTTTGGTTTTTCGGATCATCGTCAAAATCAAATGGAATACAAAAGAACTCAAATACACCCGGGCTAACATCAGCAACCTAAACGCAAATAGATCTACCATACTGTTGCAGCTGCTGGTGTGGGGTAAGGGAATCGCACCACTTTGGCTCCAGTTTTATTCAACTAGACCGCGTCCGCTTTCTAATGTTCATCGCCATTGCCGCAGCTTTTCCTTCCTAGGATTTTCCCTATTAACGCCAGTTAGCAATGAAACGATTACAAACAACGCTAATAAAGGAGAAAGATTGCAAACAAATCCAATTGATTCTGTGGAGCAATTTATAAGCCATGTATGGTACTCTTTCCTCCAATTATCTGTCTTTCTAGGGTTAAATAGATCCTCCAATCTAGCCAACATTTCCCTCACTTATACCCCATTAAAATTGGGTCTTCTGCAAAAACCTAATTGCGGCCTGACAGCCCAACGTTATCTAGCCCAACTCAAAAACCGCTAATAAAGTCTTTACACAAGAAATTTTATTGTAAAAATGACGGCTCAGGACGTGTTTTGATAATTAATACCTGCCAAGGACATATGCTAAGAACATTTGTTAACTAGCGAATGCCCGTGCCTGAAGGCACGGCGCAGCACATTTTGCAGACAACTAAAGCTATGGGTCGAGCAATGAGCAAATAGAGGACATGTTGAAAAAAATGGTAGGACCAAAGTAAAATATGGTATATTTTTGTTGTTGCAAAACTTTGATATGCTAATTACCTATGCCTGCAGCACTCCACAACAAAAAGTTTTATTTGTTAAGCCCCTACCCGTGTGTACATCACTACCAATGATAATCTCAATCACATATACCAAGTTAATTGCACTGAACTATATTAATCCAAACCACAAAACTCAAAACCAATACCATATTGCATTCATAGAATCCAATTTTATCATGCATAAAAAATCTAAAAATTTATATAGAGTCAAATCTGATACGCTACGTAGGGGAAAAAGCAGGCGTTCAACATAGGTCTTATTGTCTTGAAATTTATCTCTCTATCTGTCTCCCAAGAGTTTTTGTACCAACGCATATCTCCTTCATCCAAAAAGCACAATTAGGAACATGAATAACAGCCTAAAAAAATAATTAATGAGCAAGAATCCCTTCTTGTAAAAGTAAAATGATGACTAATAATAGTTACCTTAATTCTAGATCTTGTTTATTCGTCTCTCAACACCTTCATGGTACAATCATGACCTTTGTAGATGTACTTGTGAATATACTTAACAGATTTTATTCCAGGACAAACTTCCACATTGATATGAGAATTATATTTTCTCGACAGGTATGTATTATATGGCACCACATCCCTTTTATCAATTCGTTGACCCCTTACAGTACAGAGAGAGTAAAGTACTAATGGCATTGGTAGGCATACCCCATGTATAAAAATACGATTAACTTCTTGCTTGTCATGAATCACCACAATTACATTTTTTTCTCGAAGACACGTAACCTTTGTACTGGAAAAATAAAACAAAGCAAATATGAATCAAATATATAAAGTCAGATTAAGCAATGCAATTAAGTAAATAGTTCTTACATTTTCTGCAAGTTACCGTCGAGCTGCATAAGAAAATGAAGAATTCACCAAATGCATAAGAAATAATTAATTTGATTATTACAACCAAGGTATGAATGAAACGGTTCAACTTACATGGCCATAGACGCTTAGATTGTCCATGATCAGTTAAAGTCCCAAGAAATTGTCTAAAATTTGAAAGAGAGTAATAGTCAAAAGTTATTATGGGAATAACAACAGAAAATATTTTAAAGATATATATAGACTCCCATAATATTAAATGAGTGACAAAAAAAAAAAAAAGGAACACAAAACTCCAGTTTGCGGTGTGTTTGGTTAACATCATAATATTTTCATCGATGCATATATGGTAACGTTTAGGGTGTAAATATGGCCCATCTTGGGAATTTAGGATTCTAAAAATAAGGAATGGATAGGTTAAATCTTTATTTTTGCATCTATGTCCATAAACATTAAAAAACGCGGTGGTGTTAGCAAAATGAGAAACACAGTCTACCAATATTCTTAAGTCGTTCTATATCTATGAACATAAAAAAATCCGTGTCGATCTATATCTATGAACATAAAAAATCTGTATTGTTAGCAAACGTATTGTTAAAAAATTTGATTAAACATGAAAATCTATAATAATCACCAACAAAACTCCAAACCAAAAAAATATTAATGGGACCACTCATCACTTTCCCCCTTTTTTCAATACGTTTGATGCTAACTCAGGCATACATAGCATCAAAACATCAAGAATGGTATTCCATTCACATAGAGCCTTAATCTTCATAGAATAGCGAAGGGCTATAATTTCGTTCTCGTAACGTCTTTATTTTTTTAAATTGTAAAGAAGGGGATTTAGCTCCGTGCATTAGAACTGAAAAAACAGTTGAAGCAGAAGAACAAAAGATTACCTCACTATCTGTGTCTTGGTGATGTCTGCAATGGTCCTTCTGGTTTAGCATCAGAAGTTGGAATAAAAAATCATCATTAAATTAGAAGTTGGAATTGAAAACTAACATTAACACATTGTATCGTGCCGATTAAAAAAAAACACATTATATCGTCTTTCCTTTACCTTTACCGGAACCTTTTTTGCTTGCCGCTTAACAGCGGTGGAAAGGGTGTAGATATCTCTGTCTCTATGTATGAGAGAGAGAGAGAGGAAATTCACAGCCGTGATTGTGATTGTAATTGTAAAATTTTATAATAAACCCCACAAAATCACAGCCGCGATTGTGATTCCAAAAGGAAATTCAAAAACTTTAGTAAGTGGCAGCCGTGATTGGGATTCAAAAATTATATAGATACTCACCTCAAACTACATGTAATTCCAGAGCAAATGTAGGGAAATAATGAGAAGAATGTAGGATTTGGGTGTATAGAAGGATTTTCAAATCACTACTTTGAATGTAGGATTTGGGTGTACAAAAGATATCTATTAGTCTTAGATTACCACT
>BPLS01030353.1:222055-301002 GCA_019656275.1 Rhododendron kiyosumense | reverse complement strand
GAGTATCAAATTTCCAAAATTTCAAAATTTGGTTGATTAACTTCCTTTATTATAGTTTTCCGGAAAGTTAAAACATGAAAATTAGAAGTTTGTAATTTGTGTAATTTTCGAAATTTAAGGAGAGATTTGTATTCTACTTTGAATGTAGGATTTGGGTGTACAAAAGATATCTATTAGTCTTAGATTACCACCGAGTATCAAATTTCCAGAATTTCAAATTTTGGTTGATTAACTTCCTTAATTATAGTTTTCCGGAAAGAAAATTAGAAGTCAATTTGTGTAATTTCCGAAATTTAGGGAGAGATTTGTATTAGAAGATTAGGATGAATTTCAAAACAGATATCTATTAGTCTTAGATTACCACCGAGTATCAAATTTCCAAAATTTCAAAATTTGGTTGATTAACTTCCTTAATTATAGTTTTCCGGAAAGAAAATTAGAAGTCAATTTGTGTAATTTCCGAAATTTAAGGAGAGATTTGTATTAGAAGATTAGGATAAATTTCAAAACAGATATCTATTAGTTTTAGATTACCACCGAGTATCAAATTTCCAAAATTTCAAAATTTGGTTGATTAACTTCCTTAATTATAGTTTTCCGGAAAGTTAAAACATGAAAATTAGAAGTTTGTAATTTGTGTAATTTCCGAAATTTAAGGAGAGATTTGTATTCCTAATTTTGATTTCGGTGAGGATGTATCTTTAATCTAACGGTGAAAAATATGTACCAATCCAACGGTTTAAAATGTAAACCACCCTCCCATATTATAAAGGAAATTCACAAACGTTTGATCTTACTGTTCAAAAAAAAAACACGTTTGAAAACCACCCTAATTTTGGCATTAATTCCCTGGATCACAGGGATCCACTCTTACCCGGAAATGTGGCTGTAAGCATTATTTCCCATTTATGTGATAATCAAAAGAAGTTTAAATGTCAATATTTGGTAAAAATTAAATTCCTAAATCACAGGGAATCAATCTCAGGGATCTTTTTTTTTTTTTTTTGGATTAGTCGGTTACCAAAATGCGATGATGATAACCCTTGAACAACCAACGGTCTTGATTTATGCAGAGGAGGGGATAAATCTGGAGCGTTGGTAGTCTTTAGGATTCAAACACAGCTCTGTTTTATTATATAGATGGTGAAAATATCATTGGCGGGTATTAATTATCAAAATACAGGTACTTGTAGCAATATAAACACAATCCAAAGTTACCGCATTATGATGATACTAAACTATTTGAATTGTAAATGCCGGATTTTGCTCCACGCTTATTTTTTTTACTATCTAGGATAAGCACGAACATCAGCGCCTATCATCCTGCTCTGCATGTGCATAGTCTAGTGGAAAGGGTGCCATTTTTGAACTAGAATGGTGCCCTCTCTACTTGACAGTACAAAGTGGGTCCCGGTGATCTTAATTTGGGCCAAAAAGACAACATATATTTTAAGACATCTCAACCAAGATCGGCACCATCAGATGTGCTTATTTTATCATTCCAAGGTGACCTACCAAGTCTCGTCACAATCTGTTGACGTTTTACCATTGGATCGTCACTGCATCTTTATTAGCTATCAGTAAAACACCCGATTTGACCTCAGGAAGTCTTGATCGGGAAAAATCATCACCGTATTGCTGCAGCTGCTTGTGTGGGGTAAGGAAATCGCACCACTTTAATTGGCTCCAGTTTTATTCGACTAGACCGCGTCCCATTTCCAATATTCGCCACCATTACCGCAACTCTTCCTTCCTAGGGTTTTCCCTATTACCGCTAGTTAGCAATGAAACGATTACAAACAACGCTAATAAAGGGGAAAGACGTGGTGATTTCGGAGACATCTATAAAAACATCTAAAAAAATATCTCATAATTTTCTATCAAATTTTAATGATCCGAGCCGTTCAATGTGATCATAACGTGATTTTAAGGGTATTCTTAAGAAATTAGCAAAAAAAAATGACCGGAAAGAGCTTAATCCGAACAGTTTTTTGAACAATTCAAATAAAAATTGCTCAAATCAAGCCTTTTCGGGTTATTTTTTTTTGCTAATTTCTCGTGAACACCCTTAAATTCACATTCTACACACATTGAACGGTTCGGATCTTAAAATTTTGATCAGGAACTATGAGTTTGATATTTGAGATATTTTTTTAGACATTCCCAAAACCGCCCCGGGAGACAAGATTGCAAACAAACAAATCCAATCAATTTTGTGGAGCAATTAATAAGCCGTATGGTGTGTTTGTTTGTTACCTCGTTCTAAAAACCGGATTCTAGGTAATATAGGCTTGTAACCAAATGGGACATTAGAGTAACTGAAGACTGTATCTTAAACAAGCGTTTAATTGATAGTGTATTAAAGCCGTTTAAAAAAAAATTAATCTTTTAAAAGAACAATAAAATGAAATAAATCTCCTTTTTGGAACAAAATTCAGTCGTTGCTAGTAACAAGGATTAAGATAACCAATTAAATTAACTTTAATTATTTCGCTGAGCAAATACATTTTAGGCCCCGTTTAGTTGCACAGAAATGATAGGAAATGATGGAAAAATAAACTTTCTTGTTCAGTTACTAGGAAAGTTGTAAAATTCGCAATTTTAACTTTTTTACTAGGAAACACTTTCATGCAAAACAGGTCATGCCAAAATGATAGAATTCTGTTTTCTGCAAAATTTCTTATCAAGAGAACACACACATAAAAATAAAATTTATTTATTTTTATTTTAGCTCATTTCTCTTTTTCTGAAAACCAATTTTCCACACAGCATTCTCAACAACTGAACAGAGCCTTAATTATTTCAATTACATTAGTTAAATAATTTTTGAGTATATGTATCTACTTAATATTTTTAATATAGTACTCCCTCCATACCTAAATAAGTGTTCAACGCACAAACCTAAGTCTTTAAAAAGATACATTTGTTTCATAAAAAAATTAATTTTTTTCCACAAATGAATAGATAACAATGAGTTCTATTATATTATATATAGATTTTTCAACAAAAAACATAATATTTTTTAAGGTCTAAATTTGCACACCGAACACTTATTTAGAAATAGGAAAATAGTAATAATAAACTACTCATTCATATATCTTTCTATCACTTATTTTTTTAACTCCCATTCCACAGAAAATATTTTATTTTCATTCGAAATCATGGAGAGAGGTCAAATTTAGTGTAAATAAAATGTTTCAAAAATGTCTCTTAAAGAGTTCATTTGTTGCAAGTGGTTTTTCAAATTGTCACATAAGTGGTTTTTCAATTTGCCACATGTGTAGTCAAAGAAAAGTCTAAAAACACAACAATTCAATATTGTGCGCAACATGCAAATGTGCAGGGGTGGTTATACGATTTGAGTTCAGTGGTGACAAAAACATATAGAATTTTTTTGATACAAAACTCTAGGGGACTGCTATTCGCAGTACATATTTACTCCACACAACCCAATTTCTTACAACCTATCACCCATTTTTACAAACACAATTTACTCCACATAACCTAAAAATTCTCCAAAACTTACCAACATACACCCCTCCTCTTAAATCTCCTCTCCTCCAGGACCTCCATACCCATCACCACCACCCCACCCCACCCCGACATCCTCCTTGACCACAATGGTCTCCACGACCTCCACCACAATCCCTACCTCGTGTAAAAATGGCCACATGAATACCGCCGGGGTAAACACCATTTCCTTATCTCTCCTTACCGCTTAAATAAGAAGCACTTCAGGGGGGATTTCGCTTGCCAATTTTGGCTAATTTGGACAATTTTGCCCTTCAATTGGAGGGCATCTAATGTTGGTCAAGTGGGTGGTATGGTCATTTTACTTCTTCTCTTTTGTGAGTTACGTGGCGCCATGGGTGAAGGGAATATCACAGCTGTTTTTGATTTGGGTGGGACGGTCATGCACCCATTATCTTTCCTTGCAAAGGCTTCTCATTGCCTTTACTCCTCCCTCCCTCCCTCTCGTGCGATTTCACGCAGACACGACTCCGTGGTCTCTCTCTCTCTCTCTCTCTCTCTCTCTCTCTCTCTCTCTCTCTCTTATTTTTTGAAGATCGGAAGAACAACCTTCATCGCCGGTCTTCTTTCGTCCATCATCCATAGCCTCTTCATCACTGACGCTGATCATCTCGGTCACTGGCCATAAGCTCCTCAGATACGGTGAGAGAGTATGAGCAAAGCATGGAAACCAGTCAACTCACGCTCACTGGACAATCCCAGAGTCAAATCTTAAACCCTAGGCCATGGAACCCGACAATCGAAAATCACACAAGGTTTACATATTTTCTCTGGGTGTTAATCCTTTCTGGTTGTAGATCTAGGGTTTTCTTTCAATTTTGTTTCGATATATATGATTTTCCAGCTTTGCATGTGTTTTTTAGTGCTAATTTCTCTAGGTATTGATTGTGATTGTTGGTATTGATTTTGCAGAGGGGTAAAGTTGGTTATATGGTTCTTCAGTTAGTGTGTGTGTGAGGGGGGGTGGGTCAAGCAGAGAAGAAGAATTGAAGGAACGAATGGGTTATCAAATCTTGATTTGCTTCTCTTGGTAAGATGTTACTTTACCTGCCTTTTTGATACCAATTGTTAGTTTCAGTGGTTTGTTTTTCTAGGATCTATAATTAAACCATCATAACTTGGGTTAAGAAATTATGTACTTAGATATGGTGGAAAATGCTCTAACTTAACTTGAAAGTGCAGAAACTATGGATTTTGACTAAAAATACGTTGGTAGTAGTAGTTGCCCACTGAATTGGTTGTTCAAGAGCTCAAACTATACCTTAGTAGTGCTGAAACTTGAGACTTGAAGCTGAAATCAGTTGACTAATTATTGCAATTATGCTGTATATTTCGGAAAATGTGTTTTTATATACTGAAAGTGATTGTTAAGCTACAATTTAGTGCCTAAATTGCTGAAATTGACGTTTTAGAGTGCTGAAATTGTATTGTGCACGCTGGGAGGGCTGAACTATTCATGATTAATAGTTTCATTAATGTGGATTGTGTTTAGGCATTAGCAAGGCTGGAGATTCATCTAATGTGTTCGAAAAGTGAACAAGGGACTTGACTCATTGGGTCATGTAAAAGGTGAGTACCCTTGACACAACTTTTTATCTTTATAAATTGCAATATTTTTATGCACTCTAGAATGTACAATGTTTTTTGCTAGCAATGGTAGCATGCCAATCCGCCTATGAAGTTGATTTATATATGGTTTTGGGTAATTACTTGGTTTGGTGGTCACATGACATGGAAGTGTTCAAAGTATAGCATGGAAGGGATGCTATATTTACCTGAATTGACCATGGTTTCCTTAATAGACCATGCGGCTTCTTCCACTTTTAGTGGGACCAGCTTTACTTGAGGAAATATTTTGGACATCAATTGCTCTTAACAAGCTCTTTCAAAAGTGGTATGACTATAGCTCACCCCCACATTGTTTATTGTTTCGGCAGGTGTTATGAGATGAGAAGTTGAAAGAAGCGGTCCACAGTGTACATAGAACAACTACGCTGTAAGTATGTTTGACTCGTGCGAAAAAAATTGTTGAATAGTTTAAACTTTTGGTGAGTGTTTGCAATGCTTAATAATGGGGTTGTTTGTACCCAACAAGTATAAATATTTCTTGAAAGCAAATGCTTATGGAATATTCAAACTCATTCTCCCTTCATAGAATAACTCATTATTCTGTTGCATCAATTCAATTTGGTGATTTTGAAGGTACAGTGTTCGTTATCCGGCAATGTATGTCTTCCTTTTTAAAGATGGCTTCCAATATGATTTGCCTTCAAATCCAGTAACTTTAAAGTTCTCTCTTTTTTATTTTTGCAGGTTCAACAGGATACCAACTAGACGAAAGGCAAAATTTCAATCACCTATGAGGCAAAGCTGACTACCATTTTGAGGATTCCCCCCTAGCTTGGTGGATTAAACCTATAGATTGGCTTCATTCTCTCTCCTTTACAGTTGAGCACTCCATACGTTCAGTCTTTGACTACTTTGGTCTATTATTTGGTTAGAGATATGGCAAAACAAGGAGTGTATGCGGGAAAGTATTTTCTGCAAAATTCACAATGGGCACTGATTTATTGTCAACATATTTTGGAATTTATGAAGAATGGGTACCAAACGGGGAGTAGAAAATGACACTTTTTCTAGACAATTTGCTTAGGATTTGCTGGAGGCTGTTGGCATGAGGCATGAGCCTGTTGGCACAGGCTGCGGACAGTTACTCATGATCAAACTTATGCATACAAATTTTGCTGCACTTATCCTCATTTATAATTTCAAAAACAATCAAAATCGATCTCCACAACAGGCATGACAGACGTGCCTTGCACGTCACGATGCATCTAGGTGGAGTAGATAAACCACTTCAAAATGGTTTAACCTGCAAATAAAATAAAATAAAATAACGGGACCAAACTGGATCATTGAAACTGAATTGGAACTGACCCCTTTTGAATCATACGACTATACAAAAGTTGGGAGTGCCGGCTAGTGCTCGTCCACCCACCACCGCCAATAATCATTGTAAATTAGTAAAAAAAAAAAAACAAATGGAACCAATCCATCACAAAATGTAAATATACTTCCAAATTTGAAAGCCAGTCAACAGGCACCCACTCCCCCCCAATCATCTCTTTCTCCATGCGGATAAAAATAAAATAAAATCTCTTTCTCCATAATAAAATAATTAGTACTTATCAGAGCCAGCTCCGCCGCAACTACCGCAAGACATTGGGCTTGGGTAACCCTCACAATGAGGCAACAAAAAAAATATTCTGGGCAACCGCCCACCAGGATTACATTTTGATGTAAGTCAAATTAAAATTACAATTTTAAAACCTTAATTTTGACTTGTATGTTTTCTTATATTTTATGACTTAATATAAGTTGACAACGATTCGGAATTGGACAACTGGGCCAACAATATACCTGATAAGTACCACTGGGATAACTCATCACTTTCCTTGACCTGCTCCGATCCCATGGAAAATCAAGAAGGCGGTGGTGTTCTTCATGTAGTGATGTTCCCATGGCTAGCCATGAGCCACCTCATCCCTTTCCACCACCTCTCCACTCTCCTAGCTTCCAAAGGCCACAAAATCTCTTTCCTCTCCAGACTCCCCAAAACACCCCCCTGTCTCTCCTCTCTCATCAACCTCATCCCCCTCCCCTTCTCCCACCTTCAAATCCAAAACCTCCCACCCCTATCCGAGTCCTCCATGGACATCCCACACCAACAAGCCCAACTCCTCAAAATAGCCTTCGACTCGCTGGAAACCCCACTGGCCCGCTTCCTCGAGTCCGCGAGCCCGAAGCCCGACTGGGTCGTCTACGACTACGCCTCCCACTGGCTCCCGCCGCTCGCGGCGGATCTCGGGGTCTCCGCCGCCTACTTCAGCCTCTTCAACGCCGCCAACATGGCCTTCATCAGCCCTCCGTCGATGGTTCTGTACGCTAGGACGATGGCGGAGGATTTCACGGTGGTGCCGCGGTGGATTACGGCGCCATCGGAGATCGTTTACCGGCGGCACGAGGTGGCCAAGTTTATGGAGAGTTCAGAGGGAAATGAGTCGGGGACTAATGACGTTGAGAGATTTGCGGTTTCTATCGGAGGGAGCGACTCGTTTTGTTTCGGACTTGTGCCGAGTTTGAACCGGAGTGTTTGATATAGTTTGTGAGCTTTATAATAAACCGGTCGTGGCATTGGGTTTTTTGCCACCACAATTGGTGAGTAATGAGGAGGGAGGAAATGATGCGGAGTGGGGAGAAATTGAGGGGTGGTTAGAGAAGCAGTGAGTGAACTCGGTCATTTACGTTGCACTCGGGACAAAGGCGACGCTAAGTCAAGATGAACTCATTGGGTTGGCTCTAGGATTGGAGCGATCCGGGTTGCCTTTCTTTTGGGTTTTTAGGAAACCACCTGGGTCGATCCCAGACCAGTTAGAGATGCTGCCAGATGGGTTTGTGAACCGGGTTATGGACCAGGGGAGGGTTTATATGGATTGGGCACCCCAGGCTACGATACTGAGTCATCCGGCTATCGGGGGCTTCTTGACTCACTACGGTTGGAACACAGTGATTGAGGGGTTGAGTTACGGGCGAGTTCTAATTCTGTTTCCTGTGATGAATGACCAAGGGTTAAATGCTAGGTTGTTGGCAGGGAAGAAGCTCGGTGTGGAGATACCAAGGAATGAGTGGGACGGAACGTTTACAAGTGACTCGGTTTCTGACTCAGTCAGACTAGCAATGGAGAGTGAGGAAGGGGAGACATTGAGGGCCAATGCGAGAGAAGCCAAATTTCTGTTTGGGGATAAGTATATAAGTGAACGTTATGTTGACAGTTTTGTACATTACTTTGTGGAAAACAGACCATCCAAATAATGATAAATGGTCTATAATATGCAGCTTGTTGATATGTACGTAGTTGATGACATCCTCATGATTGTTTCTTTTAAGTCAACTTATTCTTCAGGAATTTTTTACCAGAGTAGGTTTCTATCTAAAGAATGATAACAGAGAAATGTACTAGTGTTTTGTCACAATTAAATTACCTCTGCATCAACCTCAACTCGGACCATAAAAATTTAGAGCGATAAAATAACACCGATATGTATAAAAATAAAAAAATAAAAACACTTAGGGATGTGGTATTATTAGATTTACATATATTAGTGCGATGAACTCGCAACCATTACCTCAGTCAAATAAAAAGGCTGTCTATATAATAGACCTTCCCATGTAAATCACAAAGTCTGAGTTGATAGTCAAGGGCCCAAGAGGTATTTAGCCCAACGATATAAAGAGTGCACTTTAGATGCTAGGAATAAGGTGGTCAAAAATTCAACTCATATTCTAATGTATTAATCTAACTATTGTAATAACACTAACTTTCGCCGATTAAAAAAAATCGGAGGAATAACCAAAAGACATATCAAATCAGAATCAAGGTGTAACATGACCATACACCAGACACAACAGACACCAACACTCAGAAGAAAGTAACCAGTTGAATCAACTTTATGCTTAGAAATTTTTTGACTTATTCTCAGAGTGATTATTACACATCTTTGGAGGAAAAATGCCTCATATACCAGAAAAAAAGTTGGTAAACCCCATCTGAACAGAGTTCCTCGGGGTCTAACACACTATTGAAATCGAAAAACGAAAAGCTGACATACGTCTATTGCTATTACAACAATTCAAACCTAAACTTACAAGAATATATAACGTACTCCCTCCATTTCTTGTTAAGTATCTTGCTTCGTAACTTCAACTTATTAAAAAGACATTATCATTATACATTTCACATCAACTTTTTTCCCCACTTTCCCTACTTATCCATCATCATTACACTTTTACTCGCTAACCTTTCAAAATGAAATCTATTTTTAGAGACAAAATAGATAATGCACCAACTTTTATCTACTAACTTTACAAAATGAACACTTATTAAGGAACAACCCAAAATGAAATACTGAACTCTAAATAAGAGAAGGGGGAGTACAATAATGCATCGACACCAAGTTCTCTTGCCACGCTTTCATAGAAATAGACAAGAGAACTTGATTGGTAAGGGTGGCATTTGCTCATGGATGAAAGCCTCGTTTTAAATTTGCAGATGTGTGTTGATTGCCACTGAATATATGGTTCAAAAACTGAAAACACCAAATTCCCGTGGTGAAATTCATAATGCACTGTTGTGTTATAGTCTATTACTACAGAATTTTTAAGTCGAAAGGAAATCATTGAAAACCAACTTATAGCAAGAGCCTAACATTCGATTCAAACATGATACCATCCAGCCAAATGTGCACTGTTGTCTCCATTAAGCTGTCCGCAGAGGTGGAGAAACCAGTATCACGCCATCTCCCCGTACAAAAAGAAAAGGGATTGTCCGCTTGTTTGCCTGAAACATAACACAATAAGGGCATCAGAAATTACAGGAGAATAAACAAAAAATACCCAGAGGAAGAAATTAAAAGACAGGAATTCTAATCAGATTTTTCCACAACAGTATCCAACTACATCTGCATTGCACAATAAATGTTCTTTGTGTGGCATCAGTTAGCTTCAGAAACAGACAAGCAACACAGATAGAATTTCCCTACAAAATTTGGACATGACCAGGTAGGTCCAGAACAATAACCATTAGTAACTTAAAAATGAAAATAATAGCTGCTTGGCTTTTAACATTACATATCCACTAATATTATATCGTTGCCAAGCAGGCAAAAAAAACAATTCGAAGTTTCAGATATTAGAGAAGTGTGGAAAAAAATGCCTCACCCCTAGTTTTTGGGGAAAAAAATTGCTTAAACAGATGGATGACTGAACGTTTAGAATTCTTGAAATTAAGAACTCTAACAAGAATGGATAAATGTGTAAAACATATTTTTGATACTTCTTAAGTGTTTCATATATGCCTAGTCTAAGTGATTTGCATGTATGTTCCCCCAGTATTGGGGTACGTGTCCAGTTATTTATACAAGTGTCTTATACATGGAATGGGGTGTAACTGATGAGTCCCGCCACGAATATACCACATCTATAAAACACATAACATGATTACCAAGACAAGATATATGGAGGCAGGTGGATGGGGATTTCACATAGATTCAGGTGGTACAATAGTATTTACGAAACATGCTAAACTTGGTGTGTTGTAGCAAAAGAGGGCTATATTAGACAGCGTACTTTTGTGTTTCAACTAACTGGCTTTTGACTAAGTTCCTAAGAGCCAGGTGGGAAAAAATAATAATTGTTACCCCAAGAAACATTCAAAAAAAAAAAAAATTAGCATTCTGAAATCTCAACAAGATATTCAAACATAAAATGCTAGGGGATTAAAGCTGTCTGTACGAAAAAAAGTGGCGATAAATCACAAGCATCTACTTATTCCTGAGACCTCATAAATTGCATGAAAGAAAATTGTGGAGACCAGTGACCCATGCAATAGTCTCTATGAGAAGATTAGGAAATGTTCTCAACAAGGTATATCAAGCGATCCAACACCCTTCCTCAAGTGCAAACCGCTATGCATGCATAGAATGCAACCAAAAAGGGGAGCTAGTGCAAACAAAAACACTTAAACCTAAGTCCTTTCCCAACCTGACCTCTGATACCAACTTCACAGTTCAGACATTGTGTGGTAATTATGGCCATATATAGCTACCAAAGAACAACTTGACGCCACAATAACATTATTTGAAAACTGCCCTTGCACAAAAACATTTTTTGAGGCATCTATATAGTTTTGTTTCTACCAAGGTTCTGAATACCGTAATGGCTAGAGTACCGGTTTTTCTATTGGTACTGTATTTACTAGTACCGGCGAAAGAACGGATACTGTTTCGAATTTATGGCTATCAGTGTTATTTCCCCATATCAAAAAATTTAGCACAACACATACATTTCCTTACAGAAATAAATAAATCTTCAGTACCGTCCGATTTTGACCAGCACTAGTTGGTACCTAAGAAGTCGGGTATCGACCGGTACTGGCCGGTATTAAACAAAATTGGAGGTGTAGGATACTGGATTTGGTAAATACTGCTTTGTACTGGCCAATGTAGTACGAGTTTCAAAACCAGCTTAGCGAAGTTCACCTCCAAAAAGCTACTCCACCATTCAACCATTTCGTTTAGTAATAGAAAGTGAGAGCAATAACCGGGTGAAATTACAACTTACTCGAACTATTTCCTCATAGGTCTCATCATCAATCTCCACTGTGGTTACAATTTCTTCAACATCTCCTAGTATCATATTTAAATGCTGGTCATATGCCTGCAAAACAACATCACCATCACCGTCACGAAAGGGGAAAAAACATCGAGTCCATAACATAAAGGTGCAGCCTCAAAAAACAAAATACTGAAGATATGAAAAATTGAATGCCCTATAGTCATGTCACTTTGTGAATTATAAGAAACTGATCATGGTCTTCACGAAAGAATGGCTACAAGAATAAGAAAGAAAAATGAAAGAACTTTTGAGTCTTAAAAGAGTAGGACACCATTCTCATTGAACATGTTTAGTCGGGTTTCTCTTAACTAGGGACTTTTTTCACCACAGTGGAAAAGAATATTGTTTGCTATTATGGGGTACTAGAGGGTCACCACAATTATGCAACTACAAAAGAACGGGGTGTCTGATAAGCATGAAAAATTGGCACAAATAATCCCGGCATTGAAAGGCCAAGTTCTATGGCTGGCCTTAAAATAGTACACTAAGTCCCTTAAAAAAATTGGAGGAGCCATTGACCCAATTGACACAAAATCAAACAAGTCTAGCTAAATCAAAGGAAGACAAAGCAGCGACTCTTTGAAATTTCACTCATACCATTGCAAAATATAGTAAAGAGCATCACCAACCCTTAACTCAAATTTTAGTACATTGTTGAGCACAAGCTTCATT
Source organism: Rhododendron kiyosumense (assembly GCA_019656275.1). NCBI lineage: Eukaryota > Viridiplantae > Streptophyta > Magnoliopsida > Ericales > Ericaceae > Rhododendron > Rhododendron kiyosumense. The sequence goes on along the minus strand of BPLS01030353.1, from coordinate 288,567 downwards.
TGGTATAAATACTCCAATGGACAAACTCGAACGTCCGCACAAATTCGATGTAAAAGCTTCATTAATAGCATAGTGTAAAATTTTAAATAGCAAAATAAGTCCTAAAATTTTGAGTTCAAATATAAGTCCCCCTTGATTTGGTGAAAAATTTTAGGTAAAACTCAATTTGATATTAGTTTGAGTCAAAGACTAGAATGATTGTAGAAGGGGTTTTACTCAGAGAATTTAGTTTTAGGTCAATTAAAAGAGTAAGGCTCCATTTAGCACCAATGTCAATCTAAACCCTAGATTTTTTTTTATCCTACCTAAACCCTAGTCATGATTAATAACAAAAGTTCAAATCTAAACCCAATTCCATTATCAAGGTCTCAAAGGAGCTGCAAGTTAAGAAACCCAGACAAAAACGTTTCAGTACTACGGAGCAATAACTGCAAAATCAAGTGAGAGAGACAGAGAGAGAATTAATCCATACATGGAGCTTTCCACGGAGTTCCCGATCAGATCGAAGCTTGACGTAGATTCTCTCATCGAGACTCAGTCTGATGAGATCCAGCGGCTCTTTCACTGCACTATCTTCTTCGCTCCCCATAGTATAACCTATATTTCAAGTTAATTGTCAATTTCGACATGTTATCCACATTGATAAACAAAATATAGGCAAATTTATAAAGAATAGGAAGTGTATAGCTTGCCAAGGCAATTTAAGGTGATTTCAATTTTTCATGAGATACAATAGCCAAGAGAAAGCGTAGAGAGAATAGGAAGTGTATAGCTTGTCAAGGTAAGAGACAACAGTCACAACATAATTGCGTTACTTGCCATTGCATATCTTATGGGCACTGCATAACTTTTGTGGGAATGGGGATAACATATTGAGATTGCAAAGTGAAATTTGAGTTATGCAATTAGCCTAACCCATCCAAGTAGGAATCAAAAGTATATAGAAATTGGCCCTCAGCATAACGCAAATTTCTAGCCAAACCCATTCATAGTCATATTAAGATCAAACTTGGCCTAATCCAATTAACCTAAAATTGAAAACTCAAATACTCAATCACCACATGGCATAGCACTAGAACAAGTAAAAGTCACCATACTAAACTACCGTTACTTGAAATTTATACCAATCATGAATAAAGAATGCTAGAAGAGCATACGCGAGTCATACTATTTTTTGTTGTGTTTCCACTGGCAATATTGTGACATGCTTCCATAAACTCGATTGGTGGACTAGGGCAGACAAGAATCTTACCGTAATACTGTAACAATTTGTCTCCTCATTGCCCCATTTTTACGAACACATGGTATGTGACAAACAAAAAACAAATTCACAAAAAAAAATGCGGTAGTGGGTGGCGCTAAGTGCTTATACAATAGCTTTGAAGGTGGGGTAATGCATATACATATATACATGACCAACAAATTTTTGTGGGTGTGTGAGATAGAGATGGCAAGTGAAACCGAGAATGTGGGTACAAATTTCAAAACGATGAGACCTGAATATGCCATGTTTTCCTTTCGAAGGATATCCTCCTAAACTAGTGAGCATTTTCATAATTCAACCACATCATAAGAATCAGCCAAACCAATTCCAAGAAAAAGTATTTAGTGTTTACACAGCTTCAACTGACTACACACATCCAAGCTAAATAGAAGAACGACTTCCCACAAATTTTAACGCCTAGCTCGAATTCTTGCATGGAAAGTGAATAGATATGAGTTTGATATTCATTCTAGGTCTATAAACTACGACAAACTAAACAATTTTGAGAGCAAAAAATGGAACAAATCCACATATGAGACCAATTTCCTAAACTCTAAAAGGTTGAATAGGAAGAAGTGAGCAAGTGTTGAAAGCTTCAGTCTTCAGTGATCCATTGGAATCGAAGACAACAAGTAGAGTCTGCCCAATAGGTCACCAGGCTTGAAGTAACTTCATGGACCGCTTTCATTGGGGAAATCCTTCTCGTCAATCTCTACCCTTGGTAAATTGCCTTCTCCCTTTTCTTTCAAAGCCTCGCGTAATATCTGATCTTGCGTGCTCGTAGGCTCCCTTTGGAAGACTTTGAGCACATAAGGCGCGAACCACTCCATTGTATGAGGTTTTTTGTCGGGTTCCAGAAACCACAATATGATTGGCCAGGCCGCGACATCTACGGCCTCCCTGGATTCGCATCTCCATAAGTGAATATGCCCGTGTTCCTTCCCAGGTTTCCTTTCTTCTTGATCAAGGAATTTCAGAAGGCTAGTAGGGCCCTCCTCCCATCTTATGCCCCCCAAGGTCCTGGCGCAAAAAGGCAACCCGCCCCGATTCCGCTTTTGAAAAAGGAGGATAAATCTATATAGCTCAAGTTCAGAAATCACATCATCCAAAATCGAAATCAAATGATTTGCATATCAGAAGTTAAGATCAGAACTTATAGAGTTTGTGTCAATTTGAATGAAGCAAGAACTCTAGAGAGGACTTAAAAAAATAAGAGAAGACAATACATTTATAAGTAACTCGAGTGAGGTCATAACAATGGTTGGAAAACCTGAAAGTTTTGTTTTAACCTTTTAAGCACAGGAACAAAAATCATACACCGATGCTGATTATTAGTTCAATTCAATTCCCGACTTTCTTATTCTTCAATTAAAGAATGATGTTGTAGGGTTATCATAACATGGATCAATTCATCTATATATATAACATAAACACGAGATAGGGTTATCGAAGCAAATCAAAGCCTAGTCAACAAAAGAAAAAGAACTTTAAGCAGAAACACGACATAGGGGGTTGGAGAAGATTAAACAGAAATGGGATCATTTGATTTCTGTGCGTGTGTGATGACTATAACCCTAATTTCTGGTTCGAAATTTCTGCCCCTAATTTCTGCTAATCGAAGGTTGAATCGAACGAGAGAGATACCTTCTTCGATCTTCTTCTTCTTCTTCGATCTTCTTCGTCGTTCTCTTGTGTGTCGCTCTCTCTCTCCCTCTTGAAACAGAAAGGGGGAAGGAAAGAGGGCTTTGACCCGCGTGCGAGGTGTGGTTATGACCCAACCCGGAAAGCCCTAATTTAACCCGCGAATTGCTCCTCCCTTTTCTGGCCGTTGGATGATGAGATCCAAGGCCCTAGTTAAAAGTTCGCACCTAAGCTATGGGATCTCTTAGGAGAAGCACCATATCCAGTGGTACAGAGGTTGCTTTTTAGAAAATTATTCTATTAAAATAATATAGATATACTTCCAAACAAATTTGAAAGCCAGTCGCTCCTCCCTTGTCTCCTCCTTGTACCCAAATCTGGCAGTCTGCCGGTCTCCACTGGAAGGTTACATAAAGTTAAATGTTGGTGCTCTAAATTCTCATGATGGCAATGATGATGTGGATTTTGTGACTCGGAATAGAGATGCAATATTGGTGGGAGCAGCAATGGAAATATTTAAGGGTCCTCTCTCTCCTCGTATGATTGAAGCTTTGGGATTCCGGTTCGGTCTTACTACTACTTTGCGTTGGGGTTATTCTCGAATTATCGTTCAGGGGGATGCACTTCAGATTGTTCAAGCTCTCAACGGCTATCGATCCTTCGTTGACTATGATACTATTATTTTAGATTGTCTCCAGATTGCTTTGCATTTTTCCTCATGTCTCTTTTCTCATGTGAAACGTGATTGTAATAGGGTAACACATTTTATGACTAGGAAATCCCTATCGGGTAATGGGTTGATGAGTTGGAGGGGTGATTTTCCCCGATGACTCTTGACCCTAGCCCTTGATGATGTTAGAGCCCCTGGCTCATCTTCTATGTCGTGATAATAAAATCTCCTTTCGATTGACAAAAAAAAATTTGAAAGCCAGTCATTGACATCCACCTGGCACCTCCACCAATAATCTCCTTCTCCATAATAGCACTAATTATTCTAGGGAACGTGATGGAAAGTTGGAGAAAGAAAATGAGAGGGAAATTGGAGAGATATTAGAGAGAAATTTTACTATTCACAAAATTTGAATTCTTTTATTTTTTCTCATTTTTCTCTCCAATCCGAACAATTTGAGGGAAAAATTTTTAACTTTCCTTGCTTTTCTCTCATTTTCTCTAAATTCCAAACAGAGCCTAAAATACTTACCTAATACGTAGCAACTGTGTTTGATTTGCAATTTTGAGATTTATTTTCGAGATAAAAAAGTTCTATAGATTTACGTATTTTTTCGTCTTTAGTAAGTCTTTTAAACATTTTAAAAAACTCTTTTACTTTTTGAATATAGGTACACTATGTACATCCAAAAAGTATAAAATAAGTAAAAAAATTTGACAAAATCACTAAAGACAAAAAAACACGGATGACAAAACAGTCAAAAGTTTTGGAGAGATTATTTCTAAAAGGAGAACCAAACAAAGTGATATCTCTAGATTCTACAAACGAACTCTCCTGATATGTAGTACCACTGGTCTGGGATAACTCATCACTTTCCTTGACCTCCTCCCTCCTATGGAAAATCAAGAAGGTGATAGTGATTGTAAGGGCGGTCAAAATTACTCACCTACGACCAAGGGAGACTATTTGACCTCCTGATTACAAACAGGCACGCGGCAGTGGGGCCCACGTAGAAGGGAAGCCTCGCTCAAAGCTTGATTTAAGGGAGAATAGTTGACCATCCAATGGAAAAAGAACACGTGTACAAAGAGAAAGAACGGAAGGATGCCCCTGTAGAGGGATGAAAACAATTGATGCAGCGGACCAACTTGGATTGCAACGACTTATTCGTGCCTCTTCACCGGAACCCTAATTCGTCGTCAGAACCCTAATCTGCAAGACAGACAAAGGATGAGCGCACCTTTGCCTTTCATGGCAAAGGCCCTCCAATGCCAAAGTTAGCATCGTGTGCTGGTCAATAAACCCTAATTATCAGTAGGAGAACTGCACAAATGCCCAGAATTGCGTACCTTTTACCGCGAGATTTACCTCGTATTTATAGATTCGCGGATGCTTGCTGCCCAAGCATCCCTGTTGCCCTAGGATTCCTATCTTGTAAAGGAAACCTAGTATCCCTCGGATTCTCGTTCCCTTATCGGTATAATAGCTTAGTCCTTTTGGGACTCTTTCCCGTAATCACCCGAATATCCCATTCACGTTGGGTGTCTTACCTTGATCCTATATACTCGGGATCTCATTCCTTTACTGTATATCACTGTTCCGGAACCTTCTAAAGGCTTCTTGCCGCCTCACGATTTACCTCAAATACAACTAGTCCTCACTGTTATATGTGGACAAATGACTTCACATGTCTTTTGTCCTTATCAGTCGAACAAACTGCCTGGGTCAATGACTTCTCATGTCACTGGTCCACATCGCCATTCACCGCACTGCCTGGCGATAAGCCCTGTCACACCTACCACGTGCTCATGTACATCACGTGTTTGGTGACTAATTGTACATGTTCTGGAATACCTCCCTACAGCCCCCACGGAAGTTGTCCGCGAAAAGAGAAGGTTCCGCGAAACCACCGCTGATGCCACGGGAAAACCTTATATACCCCTGAAGTGGTCTCTGCAGCAAGAGATTGTGGTAAGGTCCCGCGAGCTGTCAAAAGCCCACAATCACAAGGAAACTACATCAGAGAGTTCCCAGAGTCCCGCCCAGGCCTAGAGGCAGGGTCCGGAAAGGACTCCACGGAGAGTTCACGATCGCCACAGGTCGTGACCTTACTCCAGCGGGAACAGGGGAGTCTCTTGTGGCTTGGTGGCTTGGGATGGAGGTTGCGTCGCGAGGATTCAGGCTCTCTCGCAGAAAAGAGTCTGTTAGAGGACGCGTTTCCCCAAGACCTAGAGGTATAGGAGGGACATGTGTTGGGATTTCATAGGAGCACCATCATGGGTTTGACCTAGGCCCAGGTGCCCTATAAATACCCCTGACATTCCCCCTGATTAAAAAGGGCTGACTTTTCCTAGAAAGAGAGTGTGAGCACTAAATTTGAGAAAGGAAAACATTCTTCCTCGAGAGAGAAGGTGACCTCACGTACTCAATCCAGGAAAGGCCAGACGTCAATCCTGTAGAAGGAAACAAAGAACGCGTTGTCTTTGTCTCTTTTGTACCTCTCGCTCCTTCCCTCACCCCACGAGATTTCTTCTCCTTTCCCTTTCGCTAATCATCAACCAATCGCACCTCTCCAGCTCATGAATATTCACTCGTAAACACCTCATAATGAAACTCGAACCTACATTAAGCAACTCTGCTGGGGAGGTGTCCTTTAGTTTATGGTTAGCACTCGTTCGAAGGTATACGTTGAACCATCGCGTCAAAGAGGAATGGCGGTGCCAAACAACGCCATACCAACCCTTGAGGAAGTCGAAGAAACCAACAGCGCAGGTGCAGCTGTACAAACACTGCGAGCTCTCCAGGACGAGCAACTCCAGTTCCTCGAGACACAGAAGCAACTGCTCGCGGCCTTTACAGGCCTTACGAAACTCGTTTCGGCAGCCCTTCCATGGCCCACGACTAGCCAAGGAGATGAGCCCCCACAGATCCATGCTGGGGGCAGCAACAGTCAGATAGCACTGCCTTCACAACCCCAGATCCCCCTGTCCTCCCCGTATCCCCTGCGAGAAGTTCTCATTGGGGGAATCGAGGGAAATTCTGTCGGAGCGCGCGGGAAGGAACTAGCCGTTGACGGAACCAGTACACCTTCTATGGGCCCCTACATCAGAATGGCGGAAGTACAAGCCTTGTTGGCTCAACAGAAAGCGAGTGAAACAAGCCAAAAAAACCAGCCGTTGTCAAAGCCAGCACCCCATCCGTAGGGCAGTTTATCACTTTAGTAGATGTGAAGGCCCTCCTTTCCAAAGAAAAAGCAAAAACAATTCTACCCTCCCTTCCAAGCCCAGATATCCGTCCTCCATACCCTGTGATGATCTTATCATTGCTCTTCCCAGATGGGTACACTCCACCAAAGTTTGTAAAATTCGATGGCAAAGAAGGCAACGCGCAAGAGCACGTGATTCGTTTCATAGAATCCCTTGGGACCTATGCATCGAACTCCAACTTACATCTCTGCAAGTTTTCAAAATCTCTAACCTCCCACGCGTATACATGGTATGTCAACTTGGAACCTTACTCGATCGACACCTAGGAGGAGAGGGTGAACAACTTCTATGCTAAATTTTTCCAAGTCCACGAGAAGGTAATAGTAATCAGTTTGACAAAGGAAACACAGACAAGTGGAAAAGATGTGGTGGATTACATCAAACAATTCAAGATCACGTTGTTGACTGCACCGAGTTAGTCAAGAAGGTTCAGCTCATTGAAATATGTATTGGTGGAATGATGGATGAGTTCAAGATGCTGTTCATTAATTTGAAATTGGGAACCTTTTCCGCTCTGTTGGAGTCCGCGTACAACATCCGCCATGTGGTAAAACCAGCTAGGACAGACAGTTGGAAAAACAAAACTATAGGGGCCACCGTTGCTGTCATGGACAGAAGCGAAGAGAGCATGAACTTGGGCCCGTGCCAGCCTACCCCTGCAGTATGGATGAAGTACAAGCCTTGGTGAACGCGTGGGTGGCAGATGGCAAACTAGAGCTTCCTCTAGTAGAATACGAGCCGACGCAGGAAGATCGCGAGCATCCACGGAACTGCATGTACTACAGACATACCAAGCACCCAACTAGTGATTGTTGGTCACTAAAGAGATTGTTCAAGAGAAAACATAATGCAAATGAACTACGGATAGGGCGACACGCCATCCACGTAGAGCCCTGCTCGACTCACGGACACCATAACGGAGAGGTCAACATGGCAAAATGCTACCCGTTCATGTATGAAGACGAAAATGATACAGATATTCACTATTGTCTGGAAGAAGAGGAAGGTGGGGCCTATATGGTCTCCTGCCACGAAATCACTGAGGAATTCGGAGAGGGCACGATGCCTACAGTCGCATCGGATCCCAACAATTCGATTAAAACATTGCAAAACAGCATGAAGTTTCGCACATTCTTCGACGGTTTCGGCTTCACCCCAACCGCGAGATTGGATATAACGAAGGCGATTATCAACATCGGGGGGGGGTCCACCAAGAATCGTGCATGTCCGCGGAAGGGTCCGTCTCGTGTACAATCCGCGAAGAGTCCAACTTCATCACCTTCTCAGATGCAAATCGAATAGTACTATATCCCCATAACCGACCGTTGTATGTTACGTCCCACATCAAATGGATGGAACTGAAAAGGACTTTTCTTGACGGATGGGCCTCCATAAATCTCATGCCCCTTTCAACATTCAAACAATTGGGAATCCAAGACAGCCGGATAGTGGAGTCACCAATCACTATCACAGGGTTTGGAGGAGATAGAAAGCAGTCTCTAGGATATGTCGTGGTGAATTTAGAAATGGGGGCAATCCGCTCAGCTACTAAATCCCATCTTATCAATGCAAACCCAAATTACCATATCATCCTCGGACGGGGTTGAATACACAAATATGTTGTCGTACCATCAAGCTACCATCAATGCTTGAAGGGGATTTGGGCAAGAAAGAAAGTCACCATCCGCGCATCTGAAAGCCCATTTGATACTAATGAGGCACACCTTTCAGACGCAGTCTACTTTTCGGAGCTAAGCGAAGTGTCTCAAGCAATCACCGCCGAGCCGCACGGTGTAAAAATCTCAAAGTGGGAAAACATAAAGGATGATAAGCCAAAAACTCGACAAAGAGACCCATTCACAACAAAGCCCACAGCCCCCAGGAAAATCACTAAGACAAAGGAGGGGGCAAAACGGTGTACTATTTATGATGGTCCACCGAGGCAGCGGCCGATTGTGAGACCGCTAGCCCCGATGGAACATGTGCCACGATAGAAGAAGTAGTCCAAAAGCCAAAACCCGCTCCAAAGTGCATTTAAGGCCAGCCCAAGCGGCAGCAAGAGACGCTGGAGGAAGTTGACCTAAACAACGGAGAAGGCCCGAAGAAACTAGTGTTTATTAATAATGAGCTGGACGGAGAGTTTCACGAGAAGTTAATTACGCTGCTACGTGATAATTCAGATGTCTTCGCATGGCACTATAAGGAAATGCCATGCTTAGACTCGGAGCTGGCAACACATCATTTAGACGTCTTTTCCAATTCCAAGCCAGCGAAGCAGTCTCAACGGAAATACCACCCCAATTTAGAGGGACAGATCAATGAGGAATTGAAAAGTTATGGAAGGCGGGATTCATCCACCCCATCCAGTACCTTGAGTGGTTAGCAAACATTGTCCCCGTAAAGAAGAAAAATGGCCAAATTAGAGCATGCATTGATTTCCGCGACCTCAACAAGGCATGCCCGAAAGACAAATTCCCGTTCCCACATATTGATATGTTAGTAGATACCACCTTGGGCCATCAGATGTTCTCTTTTATGGACGGATTCAATGGGTACAACCAAATCAAGATGGCTCCCGAGGACACAGAGAAGATGGCCTTCCGGACCCCATATCAGCGGGCACGAATTCATTAGGAAATTTCTACTACATTGTGATGCCTTTTAGGCTAAAAAACGCGGGAGTAACATATCAACGGGTTATGACAACAATCTTTCATGATCTAATGCACAAGATAATAGAAGATTATATAGATGACCTTGTCATAAAGTTGAAGGAGCGGAAAGACCATCTCACAGATTTAGCCATCGTGTTTGGCAGGTGCAAGAAATTCAACCTCAAGATGAACCCCCTGAAGTGCACATTCAGTGTCACTTCGGGCAAATTCTTGGGCTTTCTTGTACATCGCCATGGCATCGACGCGGATGGGACCAAGATTAAGTCTATCATGAAAATGGCCCCGCCCCAATCTATATAGAAGATTATATAGATGACCTTGTCATAAAGTCAAGAGAGCGGAAAGACCATCTCACAGATTTAGCCACCGTGTTTAGCAAGTGCAAGAAATTCAACCTCAAGATGAACCCCCTAAAGTGCGCATTTGGTGTCACCGCGGGAAAATTCTAGGGCTTTCTCGTACATCACCACGGCATCGACGCGGATGGGACCAAGATTAAGTCTATCATGGAAATGGCCCCGCCGCACTCTCAAAAGATGCTCAAACAATTTTTGGGGAAAGTTTCTTACCTGCGGTGTTTTATCCCTGCATTGGCAGAAATCGCAGCACCCTTCGTGAACTTATCAAAGGGTAACGCAAAGTTTGAGTGGAAGCAAGAACACCAACAATCTTTTGAGCGAATCAAAACAGCTTTAACCTCCCCCCAGACAATGGTGGCTCCAATCGCGGGAAAGCCATTGATACTCTACCTGACCTTCACACCGAGATCCATTGGGGCCCTGCTGGCACAGGAAGTAGATAGGACAGAGCGCCCAATCTACTACATCAGCAGAAAAGTTCAAGGAGCAGAAGAGAGGTACACAGCCATTAAGCGGCCCTTATCTTTACCGCGTAAAAGCTTAGACATTGCTTCTTATCCTTCCCTATACAAATAATTACCAAGTGTGACCCGATAAGGTATCTCCTGTCCCAACCCGTGCTCACAGGTCGGGTCTCCTGATGGTTATTGGCACTCGCAGAATTTGAGATTTCCTGTGCTACACTTAAAGCGATTAAGTGCCAAGCCCTAGCGGGCCTTTTAGCCCAATCCCAAGCGGTCAATGCGAACCACTCGAAGAATCTTTGCTCGGAGATGGTTTTAAAGCTCTCGCACCAGCACGGATGATCCACACTGGACTCTCAGCTTCGATGGGGCCGTGGGAAATGGATTAAGAGGTGCGGGAATAGTGTTGCATAATGGAGAAGGAGAGAAATTCCACCCGGCCTACAAGTTAAATTTCCCCTGCTCCAATAATGAGGCAGAATGCGAAGCATTGATCTTGGGTCTAATAGTAGTGAAAGAAAGAGGGATTTAACATTTGAAGATAGTTGGAGATTCAAAGTTAGTAATTTTGCAAACAGAAGGGGTTTATGCGTTGAAGGAACCAACGTTGGCGTCGTATCGGACAACTGTCCAGAAACTTATGAAAATTTTCAAAAGTGTCAACATTGTGCATAAGCCTAGGTCAAAGAATTGTTTTCCGGACACCCTCGCGACGCTGGGGGCAAGAACGGAACTTGACGAGGGAAGGGCTTGTATAGAAATCATAAAGATGTTCGAACCGTCCGTCATGGAAGACTTTTCTGAGCCAACGGAGGACTGGCATGGAGCCATCAAAATTAAGTTAATTACTGGCATGGGACACTTGTCCACCATAAAACTTTCATGTTTCATGATCTTGCGTGGAGAATTATATCATCGCGCTCCGCAGGGATGGCTCGCACGGTGCGTCAATTCGAAAGAAGCAAGAGAAGTATTAGATCAAATCCACGATAATAGTTGCGCGGATGATGAGATAGCATTGTATAGAACAATTCAAAGGCAGGGTTACTACTGGCCTAACATGAAGAATGACGCCGATTTAATTGCGAAGAACTGCACGTGGTGCTCCTTGTACGCAGCCAGGTCAGAATGCCTAATGGTGGCCACCAGTCACCAGGACACGGATTGGCGAAAAGTTTATATTGACTATTTAGGGGAGGGATGCCTACCTATGGGGTGAACCGAATCCGCAAAAGTCGTCCGCGGAGCGCAACATTTCTTCCTTCAAAAAGGGTTCCTATTCAAAAGAACCCTTGACGGAATGCCGCAAAGGTGTATAGACAAAGATGAAGCTGAAGATGAGAAAGACCCACAGAACTAAGCATCAGGGGTGGAGAAAACTTTACGAACAATTAATCCATCTAGGGTATTTTTGGCCCACCATGAAGGGTGACTCCAAGCGACACGTGCAAAGGTGCCAGGTGTATGCATACCCCCTTTGCGGAATTGCAATCGATCCGCGCACCATATCCTTTTCACACATGGGCCATGGACTTAGTCGGGCCAATCAGGCCGGCCTCGCAGAAGAATAAATGGATCCTCGCAGCCACGGAAGTCTGTACCAAATAGGTTGAACCTGTTCCACTGAAGAAGGCAACAGGAGACGCAGTGGCAGCATTTATCAAGGAAAACATCATTTGCAGATTTGGTATACCCAAGGTAATCATCTTCGACAACGGGACTCTGTTCATAAATTGTTGTGTGGGAAACCTCCTTGATGAATACGTGGTTGATCACCGTACCTCCAGTGCCTACTACCCACAAGGCAACGGACAAGCGGAAGCGACAAACAAGACATTGATAAGGATCCTGAGTAAAATGCTGAACGAACGCGGAGGGACTTGGGCGGATCATCTGCCAATAGCCCTTTGGGCTTATCGAACTTCGAAGAGGAAATCCACCCGTGTTAGTAGTCCCTTCAGTCTGGTGTATGGAGCGGAAACAGTTTTGCCCGCAGAGTTAAGCGTCCCTTCCGCAAGGATGATTCTTGCAATGGAGAATTCCACGGAAGGGAGGAGAGCGGACTTGGAAGCCTTGGAGGAAAGAAAGGTCGCTGCGGCCCTCACTCACGAAAAGCATTGGGAGTCCGTGACACGCTATTACAACAAAGGCATGGTGCCGCGGGTGTTCAAAGTTGGGGACTTGGTCTGGAAGGCGACCACGGTGGTAATGAGAGACATGAAGACTCCGAAGTTCACACCTAAAAAGGTCCTTATGAAGTAATCAGTGCATCAGAAAGTGGCTACCACCACTTGGCCCGCGTAGAAGATGGTTTCCGGACAGGAGTAGTCAATTCCAAGTACATCAAGAAGTTCTATCCATGAATAAAGCAGTGGAATTTTTGTTCTATATTTGAAGTTTCTTCTGTCCTTTTCTTTCAATAATGAATCAAAGTTCAATGAAAAAATTGTGTTATTCCGTGGGACACCTCAAAATCTTGTAAGATTGAATCTTCAGGCTTTTTGTGAACTTTTAATGAAATGATAAGATTATCTTCTTTCTACTTTTTCTACTTGATTTGAGTGTTGTGACAAAAGGCGTGATCGCGCAGAGAGAACATCACTGCGGTTCATTCATCTTTTAATTACCAAACCTCTGGGCTTAACAGTTATCAAATAAAGATAATGTTAAGTCACCAGGGGTCAGAACATGACCCGCGTACTCCGGGCTTAACGGTTATCAAATAGAGATAACGTTAAGCCACCAAGGGGTCAGAACATGACCCGCGTACTCCGGGCTTAACAGTTATCAAATAGAGATAATGTTAAGTCACTAGGGGTCAGAACATGACCTGCGTACTCTGGGCTTAACGGTTATCAAATAAAGGTAATGTTAAGCCACCAGAGGTGTAGAGACCCGTATTTTTGAAAAAAAAAATCGTTTAAAGGTTATATTAATGATAGAATATCGAATAAATGTGAAATTTGTTAAATTTATTTGATATGGGGTCAATATGATAGAATTGAGAGTGGAGGGAGTGAAAGTGAGGTTGGTGTGTGTGCCCTAGTATCTATATGTGTGTGAGGGTGTAGAGGATTAAAAATCCCCAACCCTCTCTCTCTCGGTTCCCGACCTCTCTCTCGCTCTCGGCTCTCTCTCTCTCTCTCTCTCACTCCCACGCTCCAACACCCCAAAATACCTCGAACCCACGTCGATCCGCCGTAAAGTTTTCGCATTCAAGTGTTCTAGAGCTTAGAAATTCGTGGGTTTGAGCTCGGAGAGGAGTATTCGGTTGATTCAAGGTTTTCCGAGCTAGGACTTGCTTGATCGAGCTTGGGTTTCATTCTTCAACATCGAGGTAGGGATTTCTCACTTCTGTTATATGTTTATGTGTTGATTTGGTGCTTAAATCGTGCCTTAGATCATAGGTTTTGTTGTTGAAATTGTTCTGGTGAAATCTGAACGTCGTGGACTGAAAACCCAAGTCCTACCGGTAGGAGTTTTGGCCCTACCTGTAGAAAAGCTGTCCAGAAATGTCATTTTCGTGAAAAAGTGGTCTCCTACCGGTAGGAAAATGTGTCCTACCGGTAGGAAATTGAAAATCAGCATTTTGAGTAAAATTTCGGAAGGGCATAACTTTTTCATCCGAACTCCGTTTTGGGAAAATTTTATATCGAAATTCATGTGCCGGAAGTCTTCTTTCCAATGGTGGTGGTCTCATCTCCTAATTCTTAACCAATAAGATTTGGTAGCCGAAATAAGATAGATATGTTCGTAGATGTTGGAAAATCCTTTTCCTTAGAATCGTTTGGGCGAGATATGGATGTTCTTAGGTTCTCCTACGTACTTTATTGAGTGGTTTGGCGAGGCTAGTGGTATACTAGGCCTAGTGGTGGTTGTTGGGTTCCGTATGAGTCTTATGACACCGAAACGATGGTTTAGAGAGCATAAGAAATATAGGCGGGCGAAGGTTATATGTGTTGACATGTAATGTGAGAAACAAACACATAGAACACTCCTTTGAGTGAAGCAATGCTAGGCATGGGTATGTGAGAGACATTTTCCTTATGTTTGATATGTGATACGTCACTTTCGTAAATTGTATGGTTTTATGAGTTGTAAGGTGAAACTATATGAGCCGTTGCAAGAAAATACCCTTTGATATGTGAATGGTTATATGAAGAATGAATGGTGTGATTATTATGAGTTGAATGAAGTCGGATTATCCCTATTACTATTACAACTGTTACCTCTTGTGAATAAGTCTTCGTTGTGAAACCATTTTATGTGATTGAGATGAACGATTGAATCGTGAGATGTATTGGAGGAATCATGATATGGTGATCTATACTACGTGATGTGATTTAGTACTTTTAGTAGGGAAGGTATTTGTATGGAGTAGCGGGGCTCCATAAACAGCCCGGAAAGAGTACTTGCTTATGACGTGTGATGTGGGATTGCAACAGTGATGTATGTGAGTAAACGTAAGGGTTCGTTTGATGAATGAAAGAGAGAAATGATTGGTTGTCGAAACAATACCATAGAGTCATGCATCAACAGGTTCTTTTCTTTAAACGTGCGACGTTATGACTAATGTGAAGTCGAAGAACGGATAGGGTATTCGGAATAGGGTGTTGTAGTTAACTTAGAATCTTGGTGTGTAGTTATGGTACTTCATTCATGTCATTGACATTGGGAAATCTACTAGTCGTGTTTTGCTTTTCCATTGAGATATCGTACCTCGCTTCTGTTATTCACTCTTGCTTTTGTTATTCATCCTACCAATCATCCCATTTGCATATAATGGTTGTGTAGATGTATCTACTGGGCTAGTGTAGCTCAACCTATCATTTTTCAGGTATGAACCCGGAGCAGTAGCATGGAGCGAAGTGCATGCATTCAAGTGCATAGTTTCGAAAGAAGTGGTAAAAGAGACTCATGGACTTTTAGATAAAACATGTTTTGGGGATGTAATAGAACTTTAACTTTAATTCTTTTGTGATGTAATATATTCAAACTCTTGGAGTTAGAATTGTAATTTAATGATTAGGACATGGTGAACTCTTTTGGGGTATTATGTAAGATATTGTGAGGAATTTTATTTATGAAAAGCTATCTTTATTTATGTTGAAAATCGAGGGCGTGACAAGAGGTCAGAACGTGACCCGTGCACTACGGGCCTAATGGTGATCGAATAAAAATAATGTTAAGTCAGAAATGGCCAGAACATGACCCACAGATTAAAAATTAACAATTGCCAAAGTATTCCAAGTCAATGGTGACCAAGGCGTGGTCTGTGACAATATTAGTTCCAAAAAAAAAAAAAAAGAGATAGAACAGCGACGATATTATTTCAAAAAAATGATGAAATGATGGTACATGTGTTACAAGAAATTAAAAAAAAAAAAAAAAAGAGAGAGAAGAAAAGAAGCCTAGGCCAGCCAGTCTGCAAAGACAAGTTCTTTTGGGTCAGGGTCCAAGGATCAATGCCACTACGGCCAGCTACGCGTTGTATTGTGAAACTTGAGCAAACCTGGCCTCCAAAGTCGCCAAATGCTGACAAGCGAACTCTAATTGCGCGGAAAGACTCTGAATCTCAGGCCGCAAAGCCACCCTTTCTCCCGCGGCCCTGAGCGCAGGGCTCCTCACGCTCAGCCAGCCTAGGTCAAACCCCATGGCCGACATGTCTTGCGCAACCTCCTGGAGAGTAGACTCCGTGGCAGCGATGAAGTCGCCGAAATGTAGTTGCGCCCAAGGGATAAGCACTTCATGGAGATCCCTGAGGAGGAGCGCCCCAAGCCGAGCCGACAGCTGGTTGAAATGGGCTAATGTCTCTGGATGAGCTCGGGCTATGGCATTGAGAAGTGGATGATAGGTCTCATCCACGGGATAAAACAGAGGGAAGAGACGAACATGTAACTCCATCTCGGCAACCACATGCCCCTTCCCAAGATTCGCAGCAGGGCTCTGCTGGGGAGAAGGCTGCTCCCTGGACTCCACGTCCCTTTGCTACTCCACCATCTCTGCGTTTAAATCAGCACCAAAGTCCCCGAGGGCTTCACTTCCCCATCCTCCGAAAACATCATCAATCTATAAGAAGGTCATGACTTTAAATAAGGAGTTCAGATCTGAGTCAGTAATAGAGGTGGGCACCCCAAGGAGTTCTTCATTTACCTCCAGTTGTCGGTCATCGGCAGTTGGGGAAGGCTGAGCAGGCGGAGTGGGCGTACGCCTCATGGACAGGCGATGAAAATGAGCTTGAGAAGTCGAACATGCTGGGGAATGGGGATTGGTTGCATCTGGAATTGTGTCCCTCCCCGCGGACGACCCGCGACCTTGCAGAAAAGAGGCATTGGAGATGCCCGAAGAGCTGCAAGCAACTTGATCCAAGAAACTCTCAGTGGAACGGATCCAGGCATTGGCAGAAGATTACTAATGGGAACCTGAAGGAGTAGAAGTTGAGCCAGTCCCAGGTTGACCCACGGTGGGAGCCCCCGCGGTGAATCGAGGAAGTTCTTCAACGTCATCCTCCTCCTCTTCCCATAAGTGCTGAGCAGCCGCCGCGGTTACCGGTTCCCCAGCAATGTCTTCCTGAACGACAGACTCACAGGAATCCATCGGTGGAGGAGGTTCACGGATCTCGAAAGTTGCTACATGAGAAGGAGAGCGGTCTCTGTCAATGGAATAAGGGATAATGTTTTCGGATTCCTCAGAGGAAAAAGATGACTTGGTAGAAACCGTGTTGGGATCCCCTCCAAGGTCCACGATTGAAGGTTCGTCAGGTAACATACCTCCCATTACCGCAGAGGCCTCCGGTTCCATTAGCAGGTAGGGAGCTGGCTCCATGCGGAGGAGGACGAGCCCCGCGTCCTTCGTCTGTTCGGGGGAATCAGAGATGTCAACGATGTCAACATCTCCCACGGCAAGGCCAACTGCGAGTGCGGAAGACTGGGCCCGCTTTGATTCCAAAAGAATGCTGATAGGGATGTTGTCTCCATTAGCATCATCGTCGTCGTCATTGTCATCACTGCCACCCGCATCGTTGCCATGATCCTCCTCCTCCTCAAACTCTACCACAGCTGTTCGAAAATTTTTGATAAAGTTAGAAGTTGGAAAAGAAGACGACGAAAATCACATTGCAATAAGTGAAACTCACCCTCAAGGCGGCGTCGCTTAGCTAGAGCGGCTGAGATTTTTTCCACCACTTCCTCACCCGCAGCTTATTCCTCGGCATCTCTCGCCAGGGCCCCTGCCGTGGGTTCAAACACCACGAAGGTGCTGGCATCTAACTCCCGCCACTGAAAAGAAGAATTGAAATGGTAAGGAGAAGTGAAATAATCCAAATAGGATCAGGTGGAGGCAAAGAAGAAAATCCATACCGAGCAGATACTTTGCGTCGGCGACCATCCCCGGGTGCGGGCGCCCTTGAAAAAGATGGTTGTGATGGCTTCGTTTAAGCAGAAGGTTGTGTCCTTCCTCGAGCACTCCGCGCTGGGACCCGCCTTACAGCGGCTGGAGGTGTGGGAGGAGGCCCCAACAGAAGGCCCACGTTCAAAGGGGCGGCATCAATTACTGCCCACATGCAATGAGACCCGCGCCATTCAGGCCCCTAAGCTTCAGCGACAGCCCGCAACGAAGTGTCCCGCGTACGGATCTCAAACACCTCCGGGACCTCAGCCTCCCCTCGGACAAAAAGCAAGAAAGAATCTAAGTTTCTCCGCTAGAACACATGAAACTTCAGGGTGTAGCGCCCAATGTCATCTCTGGAGGGAATGGGCAAGTCCCCAAGTTGCACCAGGACGTTAGAAGTATGAGGCCGCATGAAGCGGAGCTGAGACTCAACAAAGGTGAGTACTGGTGGAGCGGCCCTAGGAACCCCTTGATCAAAACTCAGCTGCCGTGCAAACCGGTCTGGGCGATAAATCAACACACCATTAGCCTCATTGTTGAGGAAGGGAAGCCACCCCAGGAGGGCAATGAAGGCGGAATTGATAACCCCCCTGGCAATCGGGTTGTTCCCACTCGCAGCAGAAACAGAAGAGTGGGTAGGAAGAAGGCATTAGCCGATGCCAACTACCCCCGGAGTAACGGAGCTGTAAGGGCGCGAGATAAAATTTTTCGTGACATCACAAACATCGTACCAGGTGACATCGCTATTAGTGCCGAACCACCGCTCCGCCCGAGAGCGGTTGGCGGATGCTAGAAACGTCTGCGGACGTAAGCGGCGATGGGGAAATGCTCAAAGAAATACATAAGGAGGAAACTGGTGTGGACCATAGAAAGGTGGTTGCATCTCCCAAGAGACCTCGCAAGGTCAGCATGAACCAAGTCCAGCTGGAAGTAAGTGACCCCAAGAATAAAGGGGCCAAGGCAAAGGGCTCACCACAGCCTAGGAGGACAGTGAACGGAAAAACTTCTAAAGAAGGGTTGTCTGCTGGATAGTCCGGAAGGGCAAAGTAGGAAAGAAAGAAGGCGAAGAACTCGGCCATATAAAGCCACTGCTGGTAGTGGGGGCCTTCAACAAAGTCCCACGACACCCCCGGAACCATCGTCCTCGCGAGCTAGAGGTCCTTGAAGAAAAAGTGAACCCAACTCGTAAAAGATGTCTTTTTAGCATTCGCCGCGGCATTCTTACGGATGCCTTGAGCGGTGAATCTGGGACCAGACTGAGCCAACTTGCCAAGTCTCCTGAGCTCTATGACGTCCTGTTGATCCGCGAAAGAGAAGTTGTTCAAGTCAAAGAGGGAGGCCCCACGGACGGAGAGTCGAGTGAGGATGACTACATCCTCCAAAGAGAGGCCGCTTTCACCCCAAACCTGTGCAAAAGAGTGTGCATCAATGCTCCAACGAGAGCATGCGTATTCCAAGTTCTTGATGGCCGCCCCTTGCCTCGGGATGTTTAGGTTCCGCAACAGCATTACGGCGTCGTAAGTACCGTTGCCCATGAGGATCTGCTTCCGGGGGATGTCGTTGATGATCTCATCCACCCACTCTGCCCAATAGGTGGGTGGTGAGGTCTGAGCCCCAAATCGATATTCAGAATAGGGGAAGTCCCCGAACTCTATGCAGAAGTGGAGAATGGAAGATGGGTTGACTAGTTCCTCTCGCCCCAACTCAGCCGGAGCAGTGAAGAACGTAGGGTTGGTGATAGGGACCCCTTCAGCAGGGTAGGCCTCCGCCAGGGTACAGAATAGGTCCCCAACGGACTGGAGGTACGGGGCCCTCTTCCACTGATCCGCGATGGGAACAGGTTCCTCAACGATCAAATTGTGCGCGGCCATTTATGTTTGAAGTAAAAAAAAAAAAAAAAAGAGGGGAAAGAAACCTTCGAAGAGCAGAAAGAAGGAAAAAGTGAAAAGTTGTTACTTGCAAAGAAAGAGAATAGAATGAGAGAGCTTTGATTGAAGTTGAACGGTAGGTGAAAAGGAAATAAAGAGCGAGGGGCTTATATAGTAAGTCAGTTCGTGAAGCATTTATGCCAGCCGTACACCAAAAGTTACGTCAGTACACGAAAAGATACCACCAACGGTTGAGGTACCCGCTGTTCCGCAGAACAGTTCGAGGACAGCTACGGAAATTTTCAGGATATAAAATACGCACGCGGATGACATGCACCCGTCAACCGCGCACTGGGGGCATATGTAAGGGCGGTCAAAATTACTCACCTACGACCAAGGGAGACTATTTGACCTCCCGATTACAAGCAGGCACGTGGCAGTGGGGCCCGCGTAGAAGGAAAGCCTCGCTCAAAGCTTGATTTAAGGGAGAATAGTTGACCACCCAATGGGAAAAGAACACGTGTACAAAGAGAAAGAACGAAAGGATGCCCCCGCGGAAAACTTCTGCGGAAAGAGAAGGTACTGCGGAACCATTGCTGATACCACGGGAAAACCTTATATACCCTCGAAGTGATCTCAGCAGCGATTGATTGTGGTAAGGTTCCGCGAGCTGTCAAAAGCCCACAATCACAAGGAAACTACGTCGGAGAGTTCCCGGAGTCCTACCTAAGCCTATAAGCAGGGTCTGGAAAGGACTCCGCGGAGAGTTCACGATTGCTGCGGGTTGCGACCTTGCTCCAACGAGAACAGGGGAGTCTCTTGTGGCTTGGTGGCTTGGGATGGAGGTTGCATTGCGGGGATTCGGGCTCTCCTGCGGGAAAATGTCCGCTAGAGGACGCGTTTCCCCAAGACCTAAAGGTACAAGAGGAACACGTGTTGGGGTTTTATAGGAGCGCCGTCATGGGCCTGACCTAGGCTTAGGTGCCCTATAAATACCCTTGACATTCCCCCTGATTAAAGAGGGTTGACTTTTCCTAGAAAGAGAGTGTGAGCACTAAATTTAAGGAAGGAGAACATTCTTCCGAGAGAGAGAAGGTGACCTCACGCACTCAATCTAGGAAAGGCCAGACATCAATCCCGCGAAAGGAAACAAAGAACGCGCTGCCTTTATCTCTTCTGTACCTCTCGCTCTTTCCCTCACCCCCACGAGATTTCTTCTCTTTTCCCATTCGTTAACCATCGACCAATCACACCTCTCTAGCTCACGAATACTCACACGTAAGCACCTCATAATGAAACTTGAACCAACAGTGATAGTGGTGGTGATATATGGTGTTCTTCTTCCTCATGTATTCATGTTCCCATGGCTAGCCATGGGTCACCTCATCTCTTTCCACCACCTCTTCACTCTCCTAGCTTCCAACCCCCACAAGACTCGTAGAAAACCCTAATGGCCCGTTTCCTTAAATCTGCAAGCCTAAGGCCCGATTAGGTCATCTACAACTACGCCTCCCATTGGCTCCCGCCACTCGCAGCGGACCTCAGCGTCTCCGCCACCTACTTCAGCCTCTTCAACGCCACCAACATGGCTTTCATCGGCCCTCTATAGATGATTATTGAGTGAGAGTACGCCAGGACGATGGTGGAGAATTTACGATGGTGCCGCGGTGGATCACGGTGCCGTCGAAGATCGTTTACCGGCGGCACAAGGTGGCCAAGTTTATGGAGAGTTCAGAGGGGAATGAATCGGGGACTATTGACGTTAAGAGATTTGCGGTTTCTATTGGAGGGAGCGACATTGTTTTATTTCGGACTTGTGTCAAGTTTGAACCGAAGTGGTTTGATATAGTTTGTGAGCTTTATAATAACTCGGCCGTGGCATTGGGTTTTTTGCCACCACAATTGGTGAGTAATGAGGAGGGAGGAAATGATGCGGAGTGGGGAGAAATTGAGGGGTGGTTAGAGAAGCAGCGAGTGAACTCGGTCATATACGTTGCGCTCAAGACCGAGGCAACGCTGAGTCAAGACAAACTCACTGGGTTGGCTCTAGGGTTGGAACGATCCAGGGTGCCTTTCTTTTGGGTTTATAGGAAGCCGCCTGGGTCGACTTGGGACCAATTAGAGATGCTGCCATATGGGTTTATGAACGAGTGGGACAAAACGTTTACAAGTGACTCGGTTTCTGACTCAGTTAGGCTGGCAATGAGGAGTTAAAAAGGGGAGACACTGAGGGCCAATGCGAGAGAAACCAAATTTCTATTTAGGGATAAGGATATAAATGA
Source organism: Rhododendron kiyosumense (assembly GCA_019656275.1). Classification (NCBI taxonomy): domain Eukaryota; kingdom Viridiplantae; phylum Streptophyta; class Magnoliopsida; order Ericales; family Ericaceae; genus Rhododendron; species Rhododendron kiyosumense. Next base: position 266,689 of record BPLS01030353.1, on the reverse strand, counting down.
GGAAAATGCTACGATACACACTCCGTATCATATGCACCCGTATAACCAAATCATTGAGAGGTGTAACCAAACAATTTAAGGCATAACCAAACCATTAAGAGGCATAACATTTTACAAAATATGCATAACAATTGAAGGAAGTTTTTGGTTACGTCCTCAATGGTTTGGTTACGTCGTTCAATGGTTTGGTTATGCCTTTCAATTGTTTGGTTTTGCCTCTTAATAATTTGGTTATACGGGTGCATATGGTACAGGAATGTGTACCGTAGCAATCCCCAAATGAATGAATATTTTGTTGACAGTTTTGTACATTACTTTGTGGAAAACAGACCATCGAAATAATGAAATAACGATAAATGGTCTATAATTAGCAGCTTGGGTGACTTTGAATTAATGATATCCTCATGCTTGTTACGCACTCTGTCCTTTTTTAAGTGTCTTACTTCGCAACTACAAATTATTAAAAAGACATCATTATACATTTCACATCAATTTTTTCTCTACTTTCCCAACTTACTCGTTATCATTACACTTTTACTCATTAACTTTTCAAAATCGAATTTTCTTTTAGGGACAAAATAGGCAAAGCACAAACTTTCACCCATTAACTTAAAAAAATGGACACTTATTAAGTGACAGTCCAAAATAGAATACTGAACTCTAAATAAGGAACGGAGGGAGTACTTTTTTCTATCTAAAGAAGAATGATAACAGAGAAATGTAGTACTATTTTGTAACAATTAAATGATCTCTGCATCAACCTCAAATCGCACCATAAAAATTTAGAGGGATAATATAACACCGACATGTAAAAAATAAAAAATAAATCTTGGGGGTGTGGTATTATTAGATTTATCACTATTAGTGCGATGAACTTTCAACCATTAGCTCACTCAAATAAACGAGCTGTCTATATGATAGTCCATTGCATGTACATCACAAAGTCTGAGTTGATAGCCAAGAGGCATTTAGCCCGATGACATAAGGAGTGCACTTTAGCTGCCCGGAAAAAAGGTCAGAAATTCAACTCCTATTCTAACGTGCTAATAACTGTTCTGACAGCACTGACTTTCACCAATCAAAAATAAAAACAAAAAAGTCGGGGGTGATAGAATGGCCAAAAAACATATCAAATCAGAATTAAGGTGTGACATGATCATACACAAGGACACACCAACACTCAGAAGAAAGTAACCAGTTGAATCAACTATATGCTAAGAAATTTTGACTTATTTGATCTCAGAGGGATTATTACACATCTTTGGAGGAAAAATGCCTCATACTATACCAGAAAAAAGTTGGTAACCCCATCTGTACAGAGTTCCTGGGGGTCTAACACACTATTGAAATTGAAAACGAAAAGCTGACATACATCTATTGCTATTACAACAACAATTCTGACCTAAACTTACAAGAATATATAATGTACAATAATTTATCAACACTCACTTTCTCTTGCTGCGCTTTCATAGAAATAGGCAAGAGAACTTGATTGGTAAGGGTGGCATTTCTCATGGATGAAAGCCTCATTTTAAATTTGTAGATGTGTATTGATTGCCAGTGAAAATATAGTTCAAAACTGAAAACACCAAATTCCCGTGGGTTACAATCTTCTGGCTCTGTTCACTGTCGAAGAGGTGATGCCTGGACGGAGAGGCGATTGAGGGTCCGAACGACATCCCCAGATGCGGTAGCATGAAAAAACGATCTGCATTCAGACTAAACTCTCATGTAAGATGAAGAAAACAAATAGTGGAAACAAGAAAAAAGTTCAAAGACATTTAAGTATGCTGATCGCATCTGCAGTTTGAAATTAACAGTATGGGTACTGCGGCTAAAAAAAAAGTTCATGTATAGATAGCTCCACAATAAAGTCTTGAAAACTCTCCATAGTGTGCAGAAATGACAAGGGTATTGCCACTGCAAAGACCTAAGACAGCAAGCTTGCACAAATATTTGGTTGGTCTAGTTATTTTCTTGTTTGTTCTGTTTCCTTCATCCAAGACTACCAGCGATAGATGCTTGTAAGGGTTCCAATACCACCAGATGCATGCACACATGGGAAATAATCTGAGAGAGAGAGAGAGAGAGAGAGAGAGAGAGGAAATCACCCTGTTCGTTCAGTATATTCTTGGGAGAAAATGTATCCTACACTTGTATTCTTTGAACAAACTTATAGTCGGAAGGAACAACACTAAAAAATCGAGAACTTCTAGTAAGACTACAGTATTAGATTATTCTAGAGACAGCACAATGTCAAACCCAGGGAATAAATTTTGAATGAAAACTCCAAGCAGACAAGTAAATGTCAATCTTCCTTGAAGTTCAATCCTAGGACCCTACTCAAATGCACTCGAGACAAACTAAAGGAAATTCCCATGCTTCCATCAAATAGGGCTCAAAGAGGTACTTGCTAGTGCACTCTGCATAAGGCCCTCAACTAGGAGAATCGTCCCAGATTGGTCCAAGATTGGAGGACTGACTTTATGCCAGAGTTGGTCCGATCAACGAGTAAGCCCTAGTAGACTAGCGCACGTACCCAATCGGCGCACGTACCCAATCGTTGGGCGACACCTTCTTTCTAGGACACCCAATCGCTGGATGTATTCCATTTATCTTGAGAGATGTGTATCAAATCAAGGGAATGAAACACACTTCATAGGATCCCCAAGATTCTAAACCATGGGGGAATAGGTTTTCAGCTGCAGGTCTGCCACTAGTCCAGCTCATGAATTTAACTAGGGTTACAGGTGAATTAACACGTAAACCGATATTAAAAACAGTGAAAGCAGTAACTAGAAGGTTATCTCTAACACCTATTGTACAAAGCAACAGTGGAAACAAATTCTTAGAAAAGAGGATAGAAATGGTAGCAACGCACATAGGACATGTTAAGGTACAGAGACATTTTTCAAAGCATAAAAAAGTCACTTCTTTACTATAATGAAATCTAAAGAAGTAAGAACCTGCAAATTATAAAGCATACCTTGGATTAACAAATCACGAATAATGCACATAGCAGTCCTGAATTTGGTCTATCCTGGAGCAGAAGCTTTGGATCTCAAGTTTCGGGGAACGCTAGTTTTACGAAGTTGAGGATTTTCGATAGAATACACAAGAAGGCTTCCATCTCTGGTCCCCGCTAAGAAGCATTCTTCTGGAGTGACAGTTAGTGAAGTTATTACCTTTCCTACTCCAGTATATCTTCTCACAATCTCCAGTGAGTTCATAGACCGAACAATTATCTGTCCTTGGTCTCCAGCACAAACCAAGAACTCACCACAACTACTCAGCTCAACACAATTGAGTCGACCGTTGGATTCCGAAGAGGAGATGTGTTTTCCATTAATGCAATAAAGGTGCAGACTAAGGTCATCATCAGAATAAAGCACAATTCGTCCATGGCGAGATGCAACAAGCTTTGACAATGCACTACCAGATGGATGCCGAAGAGATCTAACATATCTTCCCTCCCTAAGTGTGTGAAAAACACAAGTCCCATCTTTTGAACCACTTATAACTACGTCAAGCTCTACACTGACGAATAAACATGTAATTATATCGTCATGTCCACACAGGATGTGAAACGGCGTTTCGGCAACAACGTACTCTTTCCGGTGCATCTCTGTCACTGCATTTCGAACTCTCTTTTCAGCAGCTCTGACACGTGAAACCTCCCACACCATCACCGTTGTGTCATAACTCCCAGTAGCAAGGATGGTTCCATCAGATGTCACTAAATCAGTATTAAAAACTCCAATAAGAATGTGAAAAAACAAGTATCAAAGATATAATTTTCAAGAACGAGATGCTTAAACAAGTATTGATCCAACTGTGGTAAGGTTCTTATATTAGCAGGCACTTGTGGCAGAAAACCTTGGAACTCAAGGTTCATATTTACACTACACTACAATTTGTATATTCTAAAAGGTGAAAGTACAACACCACCCCCTCAACTATCACTTTTTCTAGTAAACAACCCCACATTTAAAAATGCCCATGGAGACCCCCTCAACTACTCCCTTTACCCAAGTGACCCCCTTCCATCTTAGAACCGTTTGTTGAGAGGTCACACATCAATAATTTGGGCCTTTTTTGGACAAAAATGCCCTTTGACAGCTATATACATCTTCTTCTCTCTTTGACAGCAATATACTTCTTCTTCTTCTTCTTCTTCTCTCTCCCTTGATGATCCTCCTATGTGCTCTCAACCATGGCAGTCACAGAAACACAGAGGAAACAAGGGCAAAAACTACATGCAAGTCACCAACTACACCACCTCCATTACTGTCACCACTCACCACCACAATCCCAAACCACCACACAACCACCCAATCACCATCACTGAACCCCCCCTCCCACACTCGGTCATCACAAATCACCAATTTTAGAAAACCCCAACATCAAACCCTAACCCCAATTTTGCATTACCAAGCCACAATCAGCAAACCCAAATTCAAATTCCTAGCCCCCAAATCGAAATGGAAAACGATGCCAGACGCTCCCGTACACGTGGGTGGGGAACTCGGCCAAGCTGTGCCCGGGCACGTGCGTGTACCCCTTTGCCGTGCCAGACTACATCCTCGGGATGAAGCCGCTGAGGTCACCGGACAGCGACGTCGGGGTGGACAAGATGATCAGCGTAATCGGCCACAAGGTGGCGAAGCTGGCGACGGACCCGCTGGTAAGCGCCTGGTACGCCGGCGGGGACCCAGTCTTCCCGGTGGGGGCACGTCGTACACGGGGCAGATGTTGAATGGCGTGGATGGCGCCACGTACAACATGAACGGGATAAGGAGGAGGTTTCTGGTCCAGTGGGTTTGGAACCATGTGATGAATTACCTCAACCATGCCTCGATCCACTGCCACCACCGTTGTGGAGAGAGAGAGAGAGAGAGGTTGAGGGGGGGGAAACGAAAAGGAATTAGGGGAGGGAAGTCTGGGTTTGTTCGGTCGGAAGAGAGAGAGGGAGATGGATATAGGGACACAATTGTTTGTTGGCCCGTCTAATAACAGAAAGGGTATATTCGTCAATTCATCCATTCCGTTAACGGAGTTTGTCTTTTTTTCGTTTCCAGTATTTGAGGGGGTCTCCATGGGCGTTTTTAAATGTGAGGGGGTGTTTACGAGAAAAAGTGATGGTGGAGGAGGTGTTTATGTACTTTCACCATTCTAAAAAGAGTTAGTTTTCTTGAATTCAGGCTTCCAAAGATGTAAAATATCTCAGTCCGTATGAGAATTTTCTCTTTCTTAACATGAACAATTCGAACAGTCAATTCTATGGCTAGGATACTTTGGTGAACTTATTTAATTGGTAGTTGTAGCCATTTCCAATAGTGAAAGGTACCTGCAACACAGCTAACCACATCTTTATGTTGTCTGATGCTCTGCACCATTCTCCCATCAGTTAGGGATATCACCAGGAAACTATTTGCCCAGTTGCCACATGCAATCAAGAAATTATCAGATGGTGTCTGCAATGTCGCAAAGCATTGTGCTCCAAGTTCAATATTTTCAGCCAATGGGCTCCCAATTTTGCGAGAAGAAAGGCTATCAGAACCAATCCCGAAGAAAGGATCCTGCATAAATTTCCAAATCAACATCATCTACACTCACATTATAAGACCATCTCCAACACTTACTCAAAGTACTTAAGCCTCATTTGATAGGCAACTTTTCAATGCAAACTCATGTCCAAGCATAAACTTCAGACAAAGCTTCATTAATGGTATAGTTGTAAATTTGAAAGAAGCAAAACACCCTTCTAAAATCTGAGCAAAGATATGATGGTCTCCCTCAATTTGAGTAGAAATTTAAGTAGAACTCAATTCAGAACAAGTTAGAGTCAAGGAGTGGAGTGATTTTTACGAAATTTTTACTGAAATTTTGAGTTTGAGTCAAGAAAAGGGTAACGGCTGAAGATGCTCTCAAACTACCAGCAGAACTTAATGAAGAAAAATACCCCACCTGAGAGCCAGAGAAGGTGAAGTTTCCACCAGATTGCAGTTGGGTTGTCAACCACATTTTCACAGACATGATCAGGTCCTGGTTGATGGAAACAACATTGGAGTCTAACACACTAACGTATAAGACAGCTGATGGTGAACTACTTGTACTAGAAACAACGGACGTCAAGTTAATTGAACCAGGAGCAAAGTGCAAAGGATGAGCAATCGGAATTGGTGGTCCCCTCCTAGGGTGTTTCTTGCGAAAGATCTGAATTGGTGTCTGTCCAAAATTTGCTATTTGGTCTTCCAACGCTGACCTTTGCAATTCATCTTCCATGGTTTCCAGATCGACAGCACCTTCATAAGTCAAATAATAGAAGATATTGGCTGCCTGCAATTGAAACGCTTCAAAAATGTCAGAAGAAAATATGAAACATAACTGATTACTTTTTTCAACAAGGGCAGGATCTTTTGGTCCAAAGATACCTCTACTGCTGGTTTTCCACGCTGCTTGTAACCAAACACTAAATCAATCCAGTGATGGAGATTTGAGCTGACATACTCACTTTCTAGAGCCTCTCTGTTTCTGTTTATAAATTCTTCGGCTGATCCCTGTTGAATTGACATGAGAACAAGTTCTTCTGATGTTATCATTTTCTCTTGTCGTAAAATAGGAATTAAGTTACCACATAAACATTCAAATCACGTAGGGCAATGAATCAAATCTGATGGCATAAAAATGGATTTGCAAAAAGCCTATGAAACTAATGCTTGTTTTCTAAATACAGAGGATCTTACTCAACGGAGTCTAAAATGCTGAAATGCAACCAATGTTCCTGCAAATTTTTCTGGTGGTCAAATTAGATGCTCTTTCACATCTCAATCTGAGACTCCAGCCAAAAATCTTGAATCTATGAGTTTACAAGCCATGCATATTTAAGCATATCGCCGATTAAGGTGCCTTTGTGAATTTTATATGGTTAGACAATGCGTATGGGTGCACGCCAGTATATATATAATATCCAAACATACATGTATTTGTAGTGTTTGCAAACCATAGTTTATAGAAACAGCATTGAAACATAGCAGTCTCTATTTGAAGCTCTTGTTCATCAGGAAACCAGGAAAATAAAAAACACGGAATGTGCGAAACTCAGCAGATTCCAAAGACTTTTGTTCAAGGTTCTTGCAAAGCTTTGCAGCGCAAGTACCTGTGATTCACAAAATACAAATGTGTTGACCATCCCTTTCTTTGGGCTAGTGGCAGTGGTGGTTCTTTGATGAGTCACTCCCTAGCACAACACACATTTAATTTCGTCTGTTGGGTGCCTGGAGGTCATTGGTGACCACCGCCCATAAAAAAAACCTATGAACCAGGTATGACATTTTCGTTGCCTTTTTCCTCAGGAGGTGATAATCAGGGACTTCCCTCCAAAAACATGCTTCGAAGTACATTGTATGTTTTCCCTTTTTTGTTTGAATTGCATTTTTCTGATTGATGTTGCATTGCTATAATAAGAAAGAATCAATACAAGGTTTGGTGCTCTACGCAGAGCATTTCCGGAGACTAACCTCCTTTTTTCTTAACTTCCAGTTCAAAATTTTTCTTGATTTGGATCCACATCAAAAGCTACCATCCTTATTAGATCATCTAGTAACCCCAAAGCTTCAGTTGTCAGGAAATGGCCATAAAACGTATATCAAGTTCAAGTGTGTAACTCTAACTATATACTTGTACAAATATACATATATCTAGGATTAGAGGAGCTTTTATTACTTTTACTTATCATTGTTATCATTCACTCTTCATTTGCACAATTTATAAATATTCTACATACTTGTTAAATGTGATATGAAAACTATAAACGCTTATGCCTCCAAGCCTCGAGGCCTACCCCTTGCCTCATGAGGTATAAATCTCATCTCATTGCGCATAGCCTTACAAAAAATTGATCAAACTATTCAATACCCTCTCTCATGCTACCCTTCCCTGCACAGGAAGATTCAAATACAGAAACCAGAATGTGAAAAGCAACAGATACAAATGGAGAGACTTGAACCCACGACGTCAACCTCATACCCTGTTAAATCGCCAATGTTACCTAAGCTTCAGCTATTCTGAAACGGTAAAAGAATTTAGTATGTCAAAGCATCCAACAATCCCGACCCAACTACCATGCAGAAGAAGGCTATACAGACAAATTGATGCCTATGTAGAAAATCTGTTTTTGTTGATAGCTCTTTAGAAAAGCCCGTTTTTCTACAGAAATCCTATATTCTCATGCAATTTTAGCTTCCGTAGTTGCTTTCTTTCTGCTTTCGTCTTTCTTTCTCATTGATTCTATATTTCGTTTTCTTTTATTTGTTTGAAACCAATAAATTTTCTAAAGAAACTAACAATTTCCGCAATCCATACAACGCAAAATTGTATGCTTTTTATGCTTGCTATCCATCTTTTGCAGCTTTCATCTCCTTGTAATCTTCACATTGTATTTACTACTATTCTATGCACTATGTCCGCTTACATGCACCATATAGAAATTTTGGGAATCTTCTAGCATCTAATCTTATCCAACCGATCTTCCATGCTTTAGCCCGAATTACACAGAAAAAGTGCTCAACTCTTGGGAATAATGGTCTCATCAAGAAACTTAAGATTCTGAGCCACTTTCAAGGACTTGGAAAACATCAAAATCTGAGATAGGAAATGAGGTCCGACCACTATGGTTGGGGTGCAATCCGTCAAACCATTATACCCCCTTGGCCCTTACCTTACCCACCCATCTCCATTCTCCACTGTAAATAAGCAAGAAAAGGCAACACATGTACACTTAAAATGCAGAAAAATGGAAACTAGAAAGTCAAGTTTCACATGGTACAAAGGACTCACTGGGTTTCCCTAAATTATGGCGGTGGTAATCCATAATTCTTTACTTATGAATTACGATGATTAGATAGATGAAAAGACTTGCTGCAAAAAATGGCAACACCAACCAAACTGTTCACAATTCCATCGAAGCCATGGGCGAAATACATACCTTGGCCCAAGGAGGAAGGCTAATATCACCTAAGGGTTCACCATCTTGTTTTACTCCAAAATGATAAGAGTTTGAATTGACAAGAAACTCTGTCATGTAAAAGAACTCTGGAATCAACTCTTTAACATCACTTGTGTTTGACAGACAGTTCCGATAAGTGCCCTCAATGCTTTGAAAAAGACGATCTGCATGATCAAACTTACCACCCTGAAAATTAACAGTGTAAGAATATATTTTCATATAAGCAAATCAAGGGGCAGACGGAGCTCAATTGACACAGAAAAAATAAAGACCTGAAGTTTCCGCAAAAATAATGAATATGAGTTGATAAACGAAACTTCAATTTCAAGAGTATCACAAGGATTGGTCAAATTACAACAAGGCAGAAATTATAAACAGCAATACCTGCAGAGCACGGTGGAGAGTGGTAAATGGCTCTAATCTAAGAAGGTAAAAGAGCACAATCCCCATGCTTGAGTAATGAGATCCATAGTAGAAACTGCAGTAGGATGTAAATGAACAATTAGTTATTAGAGTATAATAGTCCAGCACAATTTTCATGCTGAAACAGTGTTGAAGATTACTTGGGAATATCAGGATCACAAAAGCTATGGTATCTATCTTCAAAAACCTGCAAATGAAAAAAACAATCCACTGGTCACATATGTACTCTACAGAGGGACGGAGTACAAAAACCAGGTAACAAAATGACCTAACCTCAAACCGTTTAGGATCCAGCGCACCAACAGGTTTTGAAAGATCCCGAAAAGTTGATGACTTGTTGAAGTCAAGAGTCTCTGAGGAATAATCAGCTAGTACCCAAGGAAACACAGGATACTGGGTTAAATCATTATAAGATCTTCCTGCAAGTGTATTGAGTACCATTAGGTATTCAAAGTTTGTCATTTCCCTTCTCCTCCAGCTTTCTCTGGCAGTTTCTGCCATCTCCAATGCCACACGTCTATCAACAAAGGAAATAATTCCATTCTTGTCCTTGTATCCCTTTGGAATAGATTCATTTTTGTTGGTAACTATCAAGGTTCCGACATCTTTTGCATCTTTCTGTGATGTGAAATTTAAAAATATAGGAGCAACCGAATCATTGAAGAAAATCTCTATTGCAGTGTACCTAAGCAAGTACCGAGTCCAATGGACAGCCTTCACCTGAAGTCACCAATGAATAGGGACACAAAAAAAATTACCCCGCAAGAGAGAGATTTACTAAAGATAAAATCAGAGAGAACAATGTACATTTTCATTACCTTGCAAATGTTCCATCTTCGGTGGCGCTTAATATTTTTGGGTTGCTTTTGTAGAACATTTCCCTGAACAGTTTCTTTGTTTTCAGAAGCATTCCCTTTGTCAGAATCCAAATGGAAATTCATATTCTGCTTTTGAGCTTCTCCCAATTGATCAGGCTTGCCTGAATCATGAAAGCTCTTAAAAACAGACGATCCCCCAGTACCTTCCACCAAAAACTCACTGAAGAAATGCAACACACTTTTCATAACCGCCAAACGTCCACCTAATTTTCTCTTTGGTGTTACAAGCACACATGGAACAGACATAAGAACCTGAAAAAGGAAAGCAGATGTTAGAAATGCTGCTAGAGCACCTTTGGTACACCTGACAACCATTCTAACATACCTCACTAGGTTCTTGCCCTGTTGATGAAGGGGAAGAATCCTTTGTGTCTTGAAAATTCTCCTTTTGATCAGTGTTTACTGGCTCAGAGCCGTTTCTATCTGAGATATCCTCAGAGACTGAGGCCTTTTGCCAACTTGTTTCAGTGTCATTTTCAATGGGTTCTGAGGACCCCTCCTCAGTGATTTTGCGAACCCCTTTCAGTAAAAAACGCTTCATTTGCTCTGGAATATGCCCCCCGAAAGCAGATTTGCTTTCATTAACAGGAAGAATAGCCTCATTACTGCATCCAGTAGATGGGGGATGGGTCGGATGACAAAGCTTTTCATCAAAATGATAATTTCGTCTTAACTTGAGCCTACGCCTCCATGCATCTTCAGTTTTGTCAAGCTTCCAATATGTTAGGGTATTATTGGGAAAAGGATTTGCCGACCATGGTCCCCTCTCATCAATCAGACTGCGAAACATGTGTATCCATTTTTCCTGTTGCACCAGTAAGTATAGTCCTAAGCAGTTAATGCACAAATTCACGACAGAAACATGGCGACAAACCAAGATAATGAAGTATAACTTAACATAAGACAATATGCTTACAGCAACTATTTGCTGTTCTTCCTCATGACCAAGCTGGAAGGAAGCTCTTCTGCTGTCATCAGAAGCAAGTATGCTGTTTAAGCTACTCTTTATCTCATCTTCAAAAGCATTCCTCTGGCTGGAATTGGTGGATGCATTTTCATCAATCCGAATACGGAGCTCATGCAACTGTCTGGAGCGATCAGTCTTTAAAGTCTTTATATACTTCACCTCATCAGCAACCTGCATACAAATTATTTTTAAAAACACAGTTAAAGAACAGGGCTCATGCTAGTCAGCAGAAATGATACATAAAAATTAAATAGTCAATTCGTAAACGTCTATATCTACTACCAGATGCCTGGCTTCGCAAGTACAAATATAGATTCTTCAACTTTGTGCAAAAAGCTGACCACATGAAAATCATGTAGTATTTTTCTTATATTATACCCAATTGGTGAATACGAGTAAGATTAAAAGAGGAAAGGAAACGGTCATCTCTGAGAGAACGAGATAGATTATGGGTGAGAGTTGGATAGATAGCTCTCGGGTAGTAAGGTGATAGTTTGCAAAGAATTCAAAAACTGTAAAAAAAACAACACTCTTAGTCATCCTCCCATACTACTTTTGACCAACATTTGAAAGTAGCTGATACGCAACATAATGAATAGTACTTCAACATTTTTCATACTCCAATTTTTATGTATGTCACTGAATATCATAACCCCCGCAAGACAGCAGGTCTTCTGGAGCCAATTTTGAAGAAACACGAAACTAACTGCTGTAATGGTGTTATTGTTAAGGAGGATCTGGAAGATATATGACGACGTACACCAGTAGCAGTACAAGGTGAATTGTATTAACAATAACAGAAAGGCAGAAAATAAAACTTGGTGCCCACCGCAGCACACACTCGGTCTTTCTGAATCAGATTGTGGAGGGTGCCTGTTTCTTTGGCATTGCTGCCTGAATCTGCAGACTCGTCTCTGCCAATTATACTAGTCACAAGAATTGATTTACCACAATTAACAGTTTCTCGAATCATATGTGAAATAACATGAAATCGAGCGCCATCATCCTGCATTCCATATTGTGATCTAACAGCAAGCAAGCCCCTATACACAAAGAAAATGGTGTCACATATATTGAGAATGATGGAGGAATTACATACTCGGTACTAATTTTAAGCCCAAGTGACAAATAAAAGCAATTGCTAGAGAAGATAATATGCAAAATTCCAGTACCAAATGAAAAGCTGCAATCTGTTCTTGCTTTGCTCATCGTCAACAGCCAGAAGATAAGGCAGAAGTGGAATGATCTGTTGGACACAACGAGATGCTCTTTCTAGAGAAGATCTACAAAGATATAGGATGACAAGGCGGAAGACAATTCTTGGGCACTTCTCTGCTCTCAACAACATAGCCTTGTCAACATTTTTGTTAGGTTTTCCACCCAATGCACTGGCAGCACTGCTAAGACCCCCTGATACAACAACTGCAGCCATTTCCGCAGCAGGAATATTTAGCGATTCTACCAACCCACGTGCTCTTTGGCCAAAAGATGGGCCCACTGCGGATGAAGATTTTGGTAACATCTTGCTTGGTGCCTTTCCATTCATCTGACAGATAATGATCCACAGATTATCATATAAATTCCACCAATCATCATCAATCATCTCATCCTTATACATGGCACGCTCTTTAGATACCCTGGGATTCACACAGATAGAGTTCCAAAACCATTAGTAATAACAATATAACTCACAGCATATAGACAAAAAAAAAGTTGTTAGAATTTTCAACTAGCAGAAGTATTTCTTGTACTTGTGAGCACCAAACAGCCCAAGCAATTAGGGATGGCAACGGGTCAGATCGGAGTCGGATTTTGCTTCCCCCGGACCCGAAACCCGAATGGGTGATGCACCTCCGAACCTGCCCCAATCCCCGACAGAGGATTTTTTAGGCTTCCCTAACCCGCTCCTAACGGGTATTGGATTCCCCGAATAGCCCCGAAAATCCAAAAATATTTTAGAACATTATACTTACTGGAAAATACTCAAAGAAGAGCAATAGAAAAAAATTATGCCACCAAGCCCACCATAAACAAATAAACAAGAAAAAATTTGTCATATGTAAACACAAGCAGCAAACGGTAGAGGGAGAACACTGAGAATAAGTAGATCTGGCTTTGAATGCATTTAAAACCCTTATTCTTATTTTTTGATTTCGATTTAGAGAGAGAGAGAGAGAGCTGCTGGTGGTTGGTGGTCTGCTATGTAGTAGGCGGTGCTTGGTGGTCGGCTATGGAGCCGGCGGTGGAGAGGCTGAAGTGAAGGGTGAAGTTTGATTAGGCGTGGACTGGAAAATAAAGTGACTGCCCTAGCATCTCACATATATATGATGGGGTTAGATTGTAATATAGCATATCTCCTGGGTAAAAAAAAAAAAAAAACTACATGTAAATGTTTCGGGTCGGGGTCAGGGTCGGATGCTTGCATAATCGAACCCGAACCCAAAAAAAAAATACAAAATTTTCATCCAAACCCAATCCGAAAAGTAGAATGGGGATCCGCCCTGATCGGATCGGGTACGGGGTGGAGGCGGATCAGGTCGGTTCCAAATGCCATCCCTACTAGCACTTTTCTCAAGTAAGGTTTACAAACTCCATACCCTAGCACCTTTTCTCCTAGATAAGGAGATGATTGTGAAGCGAAGTCCCACATCAGTGTGAGGGCACCCTCACTTCCATAGCTAGCTTTGGGGGTTGAGTTCTACCCAAGACCGTCTGACATGGTATGGAGCTAGGTACCAGAGATGGGTAGGGCGCATGTCTCTGGCCTACATTGTGAGAAACCAAATTTGTCCCACATCGGGGAAACTTGGGAAACAAAGGTATTATATAATGGTTTGCATCAAACTACTCTATAACTTGAGATTAACCTTTTGAGCCACGTGGTTAGGCTAATGATTAATAGGTTAGTTGGTGCGGGTCGTTGCATGCGGCAGGTGCTGCCGAGTGAGCTCCCCGCACATGAGGGAGGATGTGAAGCAAAGTCCCACATCGCTTGGGCACCAAAGTAATATGGAGTATATAAGCGTGAGGCCACCCTCACTTCAATAGTTAGCTTATGGGGTTGAGTTCTACCCAAGACCGTATAACAATGACCTATGTATACTTCAATGAGGATAACACCTCAAAAAATTGACTATTTAGCCGATTCCAAGTAGTCGGGACAAAGGCTGGTTGAGATGAGTTGATTTGATAAGTTGCACCAAATAGCCGAAGCCCTTGCCTTAAATGAAAACTCAAAGCCCTAAAATCCTACTGTTCACATTAGCCTTAACCACCCAAAAGAAATTCGGTTATTAACTTTCACGGTAAACTGAAAAAAAGAAATCATATAAACCCTAAGAACAAACTTCAACAACTTATTTATGCAAATCAGGTAAGCCATTAGACAGTGACACTTCTTGACTGCTCTATATTTTGCAAACTAGAAGCGAAGTATATCAGGCAGGATCATAACAACTTATAGCTCCTTTCACTATATCAGGCCGAAGCAAAGTATATCAGACAGTGACACATCTGCTTCATCAAGGATTACAATATATGTTTGCATCTTCCCCACTTTCCTAGAGTGAACAACCATACTCCAGTCGACACCAATTGAAGTGTCAGTTAAAAGTGCTAAAGTTACAATTGCTCCTTCTTTCAATAGGTAGACATATGAACTAGGTGGAATTTTAAAACCAGCTAGGGAGCTGCTCCCTCCAGGATTTAAATCAAGGAAAAGAATGGGAAGTCCATGGAAGCAAGTGGATTTAGAGATAGAATGGACCACAACTGATATAATATATATTGATTGTAAATTTTGCATGTTATACTGCTTAACACCCAACTAAGAATGGATCAAAAAACAGTGAGCATAATTGGTTGGACCCAAAAGCTACATGATCCTTAGTGATGCAGTAGGTTTAAGGGTATGTGTGTCATTTTGAGTTCTTCATAGTATAGGGTCTATAAATAGAAATCTAGAGTGCTCATTAGGTAGTTTTTGATTATGGTAACTGATAATACCACGACACTTTCACTCAACTGACTGTTATACCCTCTCTCTTAAAAGCGAGGTTTTTCGTTATAATGTTAAACCCCCCCCCCCCCCCCCCTAACATTCAACGAGCATATTCACATCCCTCTCTCTCCCCTTTTAACATTCAACGAGCATGAAAAAGTAAAAAATCTCCCTCTCTCTCTAAACTCCCTCTCTCTCTAAAAAACCAAATCCCCTGATCTAAGCTCTGCTGCCGCCGCCGCCTGGGGGGGAGGTGCCCTCCTCCCTCCTCCCCCCGGGCATCCTCCTCCTCTCTCTCTCTCTTCTCTTCCCTCCTTTCTTTTTTCTCCCCAAACCCAGGCCCGATTTCACTTTCTCTCACCGATTTTCTTGCCGCCGTTTCGACTTCCCTACCTCACCTCTCCTGCTTGCCGTTCTGGTTCTCGCCGATCACCACATCTGGGGGTGTTCGGTTGTCCTAACGGCTAGGGTCCGTCGGCGGCCGGAGGTTTGAGGTAGAATGGATCCCACCACTTCCGTTGTTGGACTGGCGTGGGTTTTTGCTTAACGGCTCTGTGGGTCCTTTCGGCCGGAGGTTGGCCGTGGAAGTTTGGGGGTCGTGGGGTTCGGATGACTCGGCACAGCGGTGGTTTCGGTGTCGATGTATGGAATTGCTCAATTTCTGGTTTCCCAAATCGTTTGTGAGGACCGAATCGCCGGCTCCTCGGCGGTTATTCTCGGGTTCCAGTTGTTCGCGGGGTTCGCATCGGCGTCAGATTACTGCTTGTCGTCTGTTTGGTGGACGGTGGTGGCTATAGGCTGCGGGTAAAGGTGGAGGCGGCTGGTGTTGGTTTTGGCAGGCAGCTGGTGTGGATGGAGGTGGCTGGTGTGATGGAGGCAGCTGTGTGTTTTGAGGGGCTGGAGTTGCAGGAGGTGGTGTGTATTGCGGCGGCGGCTGTGTTTATTTCTTGATGGTGTTGGGAAGTGGTTTGGATTTTGGGTTTGTTTTGGCTCTTTTTGGGCCAGGTCCATGTGGTTTTAGGTTTATCTGTTGGGGCCTGGCCTCTTGGGTGTTGGTGGGTTTTGTCCCATCATTTTATTTTATTTTTCATCCAACTCTTGGTTGGTTTCCCCTCCCCCTCTCCCCCCACTTGATGTACCTTTTGTCAAGTGTTCTTAATAAAATTTTATTGCCTATCAAAAAAAAAAAAAACATTCAACGAGCATATTCACATCCCTGCACCCATGCATCACCCCATCTTGGAACTGCCTTTTCTCCTCCACAGCCACCAGAAGACATAATTTTCTCCTTCTCCTATGTCCCATTTCTCACTTGAAATCAACCACCACTGCTCAGTGCCCACACTGAACTTCCCTTCAAATAAATCGCACTGTCATGCGTATCTTGTAATTATAATCTGTTCCCGTACTTTGTTTCTCCCAACCCTCAATCTCCTCGTACATTGGCACAAACAACAGACATGAAGGAACCATTACGGGTTTTTTTTATGAAGAAAATGAGAAACCTAAATCCCCAAACCTATAAATTTCACCATCGGCCAACAAATATTAGGCCGTAAAATATCTGGTTGTGTGAGGTGAGGGGATAAATGTTGAGTTCAATTTGGGAAATATCACGAAACAGATTCGCACCAGTGAGTCGGTGACGTCGATCGCTCTCCCTTCTCCATTGGTGTCATCGATGACCTAGCTAACTTGCCGGTCATTTTTCGTAGAAGTGAGAAAACTGAAAAATGAGATTGCAAAGAGTGGAAAGGAGGGAGAGAGGAGAAAGGGGTAAGTGAAAAGAGAGCAAAGAACTAGGACAATAATTTTGTAGTGAGATAGAGAAACGGAACAAGGGAAGCAGAAATAAATAGAGTCGAAGAAAGGTGGAGGGCAAATTTGTCAAAATACATAAAACAATCGTGGCTCCAGCAATTATTGTCGTGTCATTATAGCCATCCTTGATTATTAAGAATATTGAATATATTGATTAAAACATAGTTTCTCGCTCAACCCTTTGGGGTTTATCCCCTTGAATGGGATTTTGCTCCTTTCTTTGAATCTTTGATTCCCTTGGGTAATTTGATTGCATCATTTGGTATCAGAGCTTCTAGGCTCGATCCCCACCGTTAATCTTGCCGGAAACCTAAACAACGCCGGAAAACCTAGCCAGAGCCCCTATTCCACTCAAAATCCCCTTGTACAGCTCTGAAATGGGTTCTGGGTGTTAAAAAATGACTGTACAGTGCTCAAATCTGTGTTTACAGGTTCGATTCTAGTTGGGTTTGTCTCGTTTGTTGCTATTTGCTTCGATTTCTTGCGGTTTGTTGTTAGGTTGTCACTATTTGGAATCATTTGTGTCGATTGAATGTGATTTGGGGTTGTTCGTGTACTGAGTTGGCTAGATTTTCATTATTGGGGTTGATTTGCTTGTTTGGAGTTGAATGTGGTATTGTAATGGCTCAAAGAGATAGAGGAAGAAGAGGTACAGGTAGATATGTTAAGAGAGATTTTGGTGATGAAATTGATACTTATGGCAATTCAAATTGCAAGAGGAATGAGATTAAAGAGTTGAGTGAACAAGTTGTTACCTTGCATGACGGTGCGGTGTTTGCAATGTCCAACCGAAAGAAATTGAAAATTCGTTATGGCGCTCCGCATTGGCATAGAGCAAATTTGGTTCGATTTAAATACACATCGGTGAACGATGTTGATAATGAACTTCCCAAATTTTGTGGAAGCCCACTAGAGTTCGTTGGTTGGTTGAACACCATTGAGAGTGTGTTCGAATATTGTTTTGTTACCAAAGAAAAGAAGGTGAAGTTGGCATCTACTTGCCTTAAGGGGAGAGTTTCGGATTGGTGGACACAACTCAAAGTTAGTTGACAAAGGAGAGGCAAAGAAAAGATTAGGTAATGGGGTAAGATAAAGATGAAGCTCAAGGAAGAATTCTTACATTTCAATCAACATCCCAATGCCAATTCCTTAACTAGTTTTGGTAAGAGCAAGTCCTTAGGGGCTGTTCCAACTGAAAATCAATCTTTAATCGGCACGTAGGAGGCTAGAAGTCAGTCACCTAATGGAGTATTCAAATGCTTCAAGCTTGGAGAACCATTTCTTGAGTTGAAAGTTGGTGAAAAGGCTTGTGAGCCCATTCTTGATGCTCTCTTTGTCGATGAGGTGAAAGAACCAAGTTGTAATGATGATTATGAGTACACTAATGTTCCAATCCATGATGAGTATCCAAGTGAGGATATTCATGTTTCTATCTTTGATGAACCCTCATATGAAGATGTTGAGGATGATCCCATCTATGGGGCTAGAGGTGATTTAGATGGCGTTCCCACATATGACAAGTTTGAAGAAGTGTTTGGTGAAGATGAATAGAAAGGAGGACTTATCCTACCGATCAATGAGCCTTTCTTGACACCTTTGGAAGATAGTGGGCAACTTTTGGAGGCAAGCCATGACGTAGAGGAAAGTTATGACTTTGACATTGATGATTACTTTCAACACCTATCTTCCAAGTTGTCAGTAGAGCAAGAGATGCAAGATGCACAAGTTTGTGTTGTGGTTGTGCCCAAACAAGTTCCAAAGTTGCCGAAAGAGGGTGTAGACTACTTGGTGCTTGAAGATCCTTTGGGTATGGTTTTAACTCAAGCAAGCCTTGGGTATGAAGTGAAGTTGGACTTTCGACACTTCATGTTAGATGATTCTGATTCTTGGTGTGCATTGGGAACAAGAGTCATGGCCTATTACTTTGATGTGTTTCTACACGAGGCATGCCAAGTGGGTGATCTATTTGCACATAAGGATGGATGTTGTGGATGTACACAAACGAAAGCTCATATTGAATATGGGTTATTGCATAAGGAGTGATGATGATCAATAAATGTGGCTACATGCCTAACCCGAAGCTTGCATGCTTTACGTTTTTTTATTATTATTTGTGTCTTGTATCTTGTTGTCCAACTTGAGGACAAGTTGTTTTGTGAGAGGGTGTAAGAGGGCGAATATGATGCAGTTTGAGTCCTTTGTAGTAGAGGGTCTATAAATAGGAGTCTAGAGTGCTCATAAGGCAGCTTTTGATTATTAAGAATATTGAATATATTGATTGAGACATAGTTTCTCTCTCTACCCTTTGGGTTTATCCCCTTGAATGGGATTTTGCTCTTTTCTTTGAATCTTTGATTCCCTTTGGTATTTTGATTGCATCACTTAGGCAACCAGCTTCACTTTTGGCATCCAAAGTTCATGAATGCATCTAGTTCCATCTTTCTTTCGTTAGTTAACCAATCATTTTCTTGAAAAGAGATTATATCACCATGGCAGACTTTAAGCCAATCTTTCAACAGCCGATTTGATAAGAGACAGGGCAGGTTGGCAAGGAGACATCCGACTTGCTTGCTAGAACTCCTTCTTTCAAAGAGACGATTTGTGAACAGACAAGAGAGAGGCTTACCTACTTTCTAAGATTCATGGGTTGAAGCGAAAGGAGCAAAGGGATGAAAGGGTCCTAGCGCAATCTCTACCCCAAGAGGGGGGATTGCTTTCACCACTTTCTATCTCAGTCAACGGGTGTCACAGCAAAAGACAAAACCTATGGATTGGCTTTCTTTCCTTTGACCGATGAGCTTGACACTGAAACCAAAGTATGCTTCAATGCCAGACCTCCCTCGACAACCAGGATGAAACTCTTGCCTTTCCGGATCGATTTTAAAAATCTCCTTTATCTATGCTAAGAGATGAACCCTTAAATCTACATTTTCACAGTTTAGGTGATTAAAGCATTTCCGTCCAAAGCCAAAGTAACTGGTGTGAAAAATTAGCACCAACTAAAATAAATAGGAAATAACTCCTTAACAAGAGTTCTACCGCGCCTCCTCTCCCCAACCGCCCACTGGCTTCTTCTCCTGGGTGTCGCCAGTTGGCCTAACAGCATGGTGCGGGTTGGCGGTGGTGGAGGCATGGATCGTGATGCTACCCACCCACCCCTGGGTGTGTTTTGGTTGTGCTTAACGGCAGTGGTGGCATTTCGACAGCGTTTCGGGACGGTCATGGATATGGGCAGTGGATCTGCTCGAGCTTATGAGGGAGATGATGAACTGACGTTGCTAGGTTGTCGGTTGCTCCGATCATTTATGAGGACTGAACTACCGGTCTCTCGGCGGTCATAGCGGGGGTGCTGGAATGGGCGAGGATCGCGATGGCGTAGCTCTCGGCGTCTGGTCGATCTGGGTTTGGCCGAGGGGTGTTCTCTGGTGGTGGTTGGGTTGTTGGGAGAGGGTCTTCGGCATGGGTGGTTGGCGGCGAATTTCTGCTTTGGGTTAGGGGTTTGGGTGTTAGGCTGGGCTTGGCTCGGCTCGGCTCGGCTCGGCTCGTTTTCAGGCTGGGCTTGGCCCGTCTTTGAGCTAATTGTTGTAGATCTGGGTTGGAGACCCATTGGTTTTTCAGCTTGGGCCAATAGGTGTTCCTGGGTTGGTTTCTTACTAACCTAGGTTTTGGGTCTCGGGTGAGCAGAGGATAGTTCTTAGCTTAGCTTAGAATTTGATGCGATCATTCCTTGTCCCTTTAATCGTTGCAACAATTTCAATGATTTTTTTTTTTTTTTGCTGTTCAAAAAAAAAAAAAAACAACTGTTCTACCAGTGAGATATGAGGAAGAACTACAAAATGGGGAAACACAGCTTTCTAGTTCTTATCTTTGCAGAAAATAAACCTCTTCACACAGGTATTGCAGGGACATATAGCAGTAGAATACAAAATTCAAACATGTAACCACGCTTCAGATGCCTCAGTACAGTTCAACTAAGAAGCCTTAATCCTAAATGACCCACAATTCAACTTTAATTTTTTTAGTTTCCAATTACTCCCATATAACCAAAGCCAAAAGTAGAATAGAGTATTCAAATTGTCACAATAAACAGGAATGTGAAGAAGAAACTAATTCAAAATAAAATGACCAGTCTTCAGAGTTGATACCTGGATATGTGGTCATCACTTTCTCCTTGTAAAGCCTCGTATAAGGCAGAGCTGAGATCCTTGTGACTATCTAACTCTAGGAAATCTGGAAAAAGTTCTGAGCTACTTGCAGGAAACTGTAAAGGCCACACAAAAGAAGTTACTTTTCTTCCTTGGCTACTCAAAAAGCACATAGAAGCAGAAATGAAAACTATTTCATGGTCGCAGAAGCTGATAATCACATAATGATGCATCACTGATACTAGAAGCACCAAATCCACCTATTTTTATCAAAGCAATGGGAAGTCTGAATCATGTCCATACCAAAAGTTGAAGATAAGAACGTAGCTGATGAAAACGTGAGCATATGAAAGACAAAGATCTAGTTATTTTGTTGTCCAAACCACACATTGAACTGGATTACCAGAATGTTATGATAAATATCAGACAAAAAGTTCGAATCAAGTACTCAACTACGTTGATTACTGGAATGTTATGATAAATTTCAGACAAAAGCATCTCATCAAGTA
This sequence comes from Rhododendron kiyosumense, assembly GCA_019656275.1. NCBI lineage: Eukaryota > Viridiplantae > Streptophyta > Magnoliopsida > Ericales > Ericaceae > Rhododendron > Rhododendron kiyosumense. Next base: position 244,939 of record BPLS01030353.1, on the reverse strand, counting down.
GCCTGAGAAGATATAGTGTGTTGTCTCGACACGGCTGCGAGATAAAAATGTTGTCTCCAGAAGATAAATCTATAAGCCTCCTCATTAAATCACCATATACATCACGAAGCAGGCATTGATATGAAATTCCACCCTGCAAAAACAAAAAACTTGCTGAAGCAGATTCATTCTCACTTTTAAGCCCGAACTATCACACCTATTTACATTGCAAGAGAGACAATAACAACAGACCTTGTCACCAAGCAAAAGAAGAAAATTCACTGTTTCCTCTAGGTGTTGCCAACCACCTTTCACAGACTGCATATAGTAGCAAAGAACTACACAGAATAAATTCCTCACATAACTCAACTCATTTATTTCGGTGTCACTGTGCACTCGTGACTCCATTTGGTAGTTTTTCAATGTATGAAGCCGTATACAAGCCATCAACCACGAATTCCATCCATTTTCCTGCGAAAAGGTTAACTTTTTATCAATTTATGTGAGATAACACTCCTTTGTTAGCGTATACTTTGAAAGGGAAATCTAATCAGTTTTTACCATTAGGGCTTCAATGTTTGAAGAATTTGAATCGAGAAGTTCCAGTAAATCTCCTATTACTTTTATTCTTGCAGCTACATCCTCGCACCCAGACAAGAATCTGAAAATAAGGACCAAGATCTGAGGAAGGAAAAACTGAGAGTTGTTTCCCCGGCTTCTCTGCCTGTCAAGCTGGATATGTTTCTGTAAAACCTGTAAAGCACAATTTAAAGACAGCCACTCAAATAGGTAAATAAAAAATTAACCACCAAGGTCAACGGACAAGTAACAATACTAAAACTAATACTAAACTACCAATGTGAACATAGTAGGCAAGACTCAAACATATATTATATTACCTGCTTTGGGCTAGCACCACCAAGGAGAACATCAAACAAACTAGCACACAGGAGATCAGTCTGAGGAAATCTGAACAGCCTATCAGACATGGCAGAGAAAATTGGTTGCATCCTCAAGCTGATTTTTCTATGGCCCTCAGAGAGGGATTTGGATCTGCCAACTGAAATGCTGAAAAATTTTGATCCCTTTTTCTCAGATGGAAGACCGACCAAAAGTCTTCCCAGGAACTGCAAGCTGAGCAATCTGATGGGCTCAGAGTCCCTAGCATATACAAGTTCCAAGAGACAACATTAGAATCATTGCATAGCGAAGCTCAACAACAGAACTTGCATAGAAAATATAAAGAAAAGAAACATTAAACAAGAAACATGCAAAAAAGCACTTCTAAGTAATAAAGTGCAGGGCGAGATGTAAGGAAAGCTTCTCTCAATAATGCAACAAAACAGTTAACTCATCTGCAGCACAATCACTTGAAAAAGAGTGGCACCAAAAACATCTTCGAGATCAGAACCACATGCCATACTGTGCCCAATATATTCCAACTTTACGTACACAAAAGAATGGTTGAATCTAATTAAGACCAAGTATGATTAAAAAAAATAGTAAGCCTTGGTGGTAATCCTTGTTTGGCTGGACAGAAAACAAGGGACAAAGATAGAGAAAAGAAAGAACAAAAGGAAATCAAAGGGAAATTGCTAGATTTCAAAACAAAGGAAGTTTTATTAATTCCATCCTATTAGCTTCACTTTAGGCTAAGTTTCGTTTGATTTGGTAAGCTTCACTTTAATTGGAAGGAAAACCTTCTAAACAAAATTTTGGAGCAAAAGTCATGAAAAGAAATGAAAGAACAGTGCAGGGACTATAGAACCGTAACTTGAAGAAATATATTATTTGCTTTGGCCTTTGAGAACCTAGAACATTCTATGACCAAACCACATCAAGTTGAAATCAGCTAGTCCTATGTTTAACCACATGAAATCTAAATTTAACAAATTATATTGCAGAGAGTCAGTAGTCGAAGTTATATTGCACAGCAATTTGATGATACAAAGAGTGGGAAGCAAAATATGGTATATGTTGGATAACTAGTAGTCAAATCAACATAGAAACAGAAATAGTTCTGTGCACATAGATCAAAATTCATCATTTTTCAACTTAGTATAAAGGACATACCTCTGAAGAAGATTTACAAATATTTGGCAGCCACCAAGTGAATCGACTTGTTCCAGGAATGAAGCAAGCAGTGGTTTCTGTGAAACAGCACGAATAACCATATGCAAAACATCTTCAATGCATGCCATATCCTGACTTGTCTCAAAAAACGCAATAAGAGCCTTTATATCAGACGCCGCAATGTTCTGCCTGGATTTCCCCATGTGTTGAATAAAGATTTGTGAGAAGGGATGCATGAGTGAGGTCTACTATATCAGCATAGACATCATTGAAGAAGTAAACAGCAAAGACAGAGTACATACTGGAGGCAAAAATACAAGGCATTCCAGTAAAGAAACTGTACCTAAGACTCATCTCCCCAAGACTCAATAGAAGAAGGCGAATTTTATGTATTTCTTCCTGACTTGGTCTCTCTCCAAGAACTTCTTTCGTTATGGGATGCAAAAGAGGCTTGCCCCCCATAGCATATTGGCATTTTGCACTGCCCCAATAAAATTGGCTTATTATATCAAGAACTCGAGGGAGTCGACACAGACTCTTAAGAAGCCTGGGATCGTTATCAAATTGTTCAATGAGAAACATGTACAATTCACGTTGCACCTTGTAAACGGTGTAGACCCAGACAAGAGGATTAAGAAATATATTAGATATAGCATCTCTCACAAGCAGCTCAGACAAACCTGGATGGCATCAATAGAATATGTGAGTACTCATGTTTAGGAAAATTGCTACTGAGTATATGAATTCAGCAAACTTATAAGCACATGCATCCAAGCAACAAATTGCTTTTGTTTGAAAAAAGAAGAGAGAACTCAGAGTATGTGACTAGTACCACAATTTGCAACAACGCTGAACATATGCTTAAAAGCTGAAAGTGTTTCCATATTCAGTTGCTGTGGTGGAACTGATTGCAATAAAAACCCAAGTACTGAAAATCCAGAAAGAAGAAGCATCTGCTGTTGATTGGCTAAATTCTCATCTAGGACAGAAGCTATTATCTTAATGACTTCTGCAGTTAATCGCTCTTTCGTGATAGGTGCAAGGAAACCTTGCCCAGATTGGCTAATTTCTTCATTTTCATAAAACTCTGTCTGAGTGAAAAGAGGAAAAAATACAGATACACCTCCAACACAATAAATAATTTGTTGTAGCAAGCGTCGTGAACATAACTGCGTCCCAACCATCACAGTTGCTTCAAATGGATTCTTATCCAGCGCATAGTCAGCCAGTGGGGAGACATTGTACAAAGTCCTGCCACTGCTTGCCTGAGAAAAGGAAACCAAGATTGCTGAGTTTCTTGATGGCCAAACAACTAAGCAAAAGCTTAACCAAAACGATCAATTCTATAATAAGAAAAAGAACCTGTGCATTAAGTCCAAATATTATTTTGGACGCAAGACCATCTTTGGCATCAAAAATTCCACCAGGCATTGGGTTATCGGAAGATATAGCAATTTCATTGTCAAGGAATGCATACATATAGCTTGGTCCCAAGGAATAGATGCCCTGCACTTGTTCAGAAGTAATGGCATCGCTAAACATATAAACTGGGCCAATCTGACCGAGAAAAGGAGATGAATCTTTGATGCTAAACATGGCATTCTCGTCTTCGTATGGAGGCAAACTTATTTTTGAGCCAATCGTGCAACTAGTCATTGACTCGTTAACTTTTGCATACCTGAGCCATGGGATAAAGTAAGTTGCAGAAAAGAGGTCAATTTCAAGGAAAGAACAAAAGAGTTAGACACTGTTTACAAGGTTGAAATACCTGCATTTCTCGGATGATACAAGAACTCCATCAACATAACACTTCAGTAGGCTACCCCCAGAAAATGCTCTACCAATGCTATGAGCTATACAAAGGAAATGCCATTTCTTTCTAACTAAGTTAACTTGCATAGAAACGCACTGACGTTTCTGGTTAATCGACTGCAAAAAAAAAAATTAATAATAATAATAAGGGTAGTTGGGAGGAGAGAGAAGAGGGGGGAATCATTTGTGGACAGTACTACCCAGCCAAGAAAATAAAGACACTGTTTCATAATGCACTGAAAGTTCCTCATTCACTTACGAATCGTGAAACAGACAACCAGAAATCCCTCCATGCAAAAAGATCTTTACCTCATAAATCAGCTTGTCTTTTGCAAGCACTGCCAAGCACCCTCTTCCGTTTTCTGTGAGAAAACTGAAAAGCCCCATTGTCCCACTTCTGGGAAAATTTTCTATTCTGAGCCAACAAGAAAAGGAAAATCCCTTATTCAGAGGCCACTGTACAGGCGTCTTAATAACAATTCCCTGCATGGATGAAAAAGGAAAAAGAAAACCCAAAGACGGGTAAGACACAGTGGCAAGTTGAATACTTGGATCTGGTAGATGCATTTGTGCACAAGCGTTCAACTAAAGCAGGATAACATAGTAGTTTTCAGAAACAGAAGTTCAGTGGTGCCAATATTGGCAATCTACAGTTGACTTTAAATCCACAGCTTCTGAATGTGGCAAAAACGTAAAGGCACAGCCTACATCATGCATGGGAACAACTCAGCACAATGGTAGCAGCGACTCAAGTAAGATAAAGGAAAAAAGGAATCCAGCGATTCAACTACATAGCAGAATAAAAGTTACTGTTCAATCCCCAAGCCCTCTTTTCAGTAGGCTTGGTGAGAGACATCATCCAAGAAGCCCACCACTTCTCTCGCTCTATACGTACCAGACACTTGATATTTCAACAATTTTCCCTCGTTAAAACTCCGAAGAGTAGATAATGATCCATCTCACAGAATATCTACTGCCTGTGTCAAAATACTGCTTAATCTCCGACCAAAATGTCCTGCTAGCTAATATGATGCAACAATACATTTGGATAATATTTGTAATATTAGTATGGACAGTTGTCTGATGGGACAGCACATCTCATTTCGGCCTTTACTCCCAAACCATTGTTACTCCTAAAAATCCGTAAGCTGCTTTCCTTACTTTCCCTTTTTCACCTTGCACCAGTTAATCAGCACACCATAGTAGACCCTAAAAATATGTACCTAAAAAAAATCTGAATATGGAATAATTTTTTATTTTTTTTTCATCCGCTACGGAATAATTCTTTGATCCTAACATAACTTGCTTATTTATGGAGCCTATGTTAAGAATGCTCGTAATTCAAGTGAAAATGAAAAAGGAAAATGAACAGAATAAAGAACACAACAAAAAGTGGAAGGGAAATAGAAAGTTAATGCAATCATTCAGATGTAAATAGCTCTTCCTTTATGTGGCCGTGAAGATGCAATGAACTTACAGAATCATTCCCATTGAGATCGAAAAAGGCCGTTGGTCCTTTCACATTTAGCATTGATGAGATGCTCGTTAGCAATAATGAGCAGTACTGTTGCCGAGTACCAACTTTCTCACTTCGCAGTAGAGCAAATATTTTACGAATATCCTTACCAGAGATGCTATGTCCACCAGTGACCTGAATCAACTGGGCAATTTTCATGATTACACTATCATTTTCTTCTTGAGAAAACCAATCAAGAAGAAAATTCAGCATTCCAGCTCTGACACAAGAAGCTCGATTGGATATTGAATCTTTGAGTAGCTGAAGAAACACGTTGAGCCCATTATGCCGCAACAAATCACTGCTCTGCCCAGTTAGTAAATTGCAAAGTAATTATTCAAGTGAAATCACACCACATGGTGTTTGTCATATAAAAAAGACAAGAATGATGCAACTATCAATGTTACCATAGATGGAAGAAAATAGGAAGCGAACATAAGAAAAAGACACAAAAAGGCAAAGAAATCACCAACCTTCTGGAGGACAGTCAGATAAAGTAAGATCACATCTTCATTCTGAGTCAAATCAGACAAAACAAAAATAGTCATATGAGATGTAATATCACTGGCATGCAATGCAATTCTAGAATTCATAGACTGCCCCAAATTTAACAGCAATAGCGGTAATCATCAAAGTGCATAGAAAACCAAGAAGTGTTCAGACCATCTTTCATCAAGAAGGGATTCATAATAAAGTCACCTTTATAATGGGGCCCACTTTGATATCAAAGTTTCCATCAACAAGCATATCAAGCAGAGCATTCAGAAGTCCTTCACTTGGCTGCCATTGACAAAAGTCCAACAACAAACTTTGCAATGTCTGATAACCCTTGCCAACAAGAGATCTAAATGCAGCCTGCAAATAAACTAATCAATTTGTAGCAGATCCAGAAACAAAAAGCACTAAAGAATACTTAAGAAACTCTAGTGCGGTCAGCAAAAGTCATTACAATATGCAGTGAATGCAAAAAGGAGCTCATCTAGACAGCTACTATGAAAAGGAGAAAATGCATGTGGCTCATGATCGTCTAGAAAGCTATGCATAAGCAATCACACACAAGTGGGGGCATCCACACACAAGTGGGGGCATCCACACACATGCACACAGTGACACAAGGCTTATTGAAAATCACAATGAAATAACAAAACCAAGAAAGGCCAATCCATTTGCCTGATAAGCCATGATAACAGATATTAATCAATGGATGTCTACATAACACAATAACAATCAACTACAATCTCAGATTGCTTAATGTGCGAGACACCACCTCTGCAAATTGATTGCAGCACCTGCCCCAGGTGAAAAATGGTCCATGTTCTAACTTAGAGAACCTGAAAAATTACAGGCTATCCCAGAGCATATATATGTATGCATACCCCTGCATATCTATGGAAAAGAAGAGAAGAAAAGGAAAGAGAAAATTTCACTTGTATGTTATGCTAAAATCCGTCGAAAGCTGAGATGAAGCCAAGCACTTTGCATTAAATAAAGCTAAAGTATGCATCTGGGAAAAAAAGTTATGAAAAGAGGGATTATACCCACAAAAAAAAGGCACCGAAAAGGGTGCCACCAGTATAATCAAGCTATGCTCAAACTTGTCATAAACTATTTAGGCTATTCAAAGAAGTAAAAGAAATTGCAGCTCAACAACTCAGAATAATAGTTCCCCAGCCCAGTAAAGCCAGCAATTTAAACCAAATAATTACTTACTTACCTAATCATCATTCGTTGTCCTCAATATTAAAAACACTGTACCTCTCTTATTTTTCCCCATTAATCCTACCATTAACTTCTCAAAAAATGCTTTAAAGCAAAGTGCTTTGAGACCTATGACCTGTCCATGTTAATCATGCAACTTTCAACATTATCAATTCCCTCATTCTCTAATGGACAAGTTGTGAACATATCAATTATTGCTCCTGTAATTTTATCTTGTTTACAAGGGTTGTTTAGTAATAGAGTTAATTAGGGCTTTTCTATTTAACCTAGTTAGTTTTGTATTCAATGTAACTCTTTTAATTATGCAATAGAATTTTACATGTGGTGCTCTTTTCGCAACCTATCATGCTAATAGAGCTCAGGTTGCAAGAGGTCTGGGGTTCAAGTCTCTTTGTTCGCATTTGTTCCCCATTTGCATTATACTTCTCTCCTTCGTATTATGCTTCGCTCTATCTATGAAAATTTGCATCTCCATGTGCAAGACAGGGTGGTACGTGAGGGAGGGTGTTAGATAACTTGATATACATTGTTAATTTGTTATACATTGTTAGGCCCATTTCCTAACAGCTTAACACAAGTTATCTACCAAAATTAACAAAGACTCCTCCTCTAATAGTAATGACCTGGAAAAATTCAAGAAGAGGGGTCATTGCACACAAATTTTTTTTTTTTTTTTTTTTTGTTGCAGAATGATCGGATGACCAAATAATTCAAGCTGTATCTATTGTGCAATCAGTCCATTTTACAAAGCGAAAATAATTCAGTGATTAATGTATCAAATAAGGTCCATTAGTTATCCCAAAACTTGGTAGGAATAATCATTGTTGCAATCATAGTCTAATATGTGCTTATAAGTCTACAAAGGGGAACGCTTCCAGATACAAATTTCTTCACGAAAATGGCTGGAAGAGACCTAAATAAATTATATTAGAAGACAAAATTGGAGGAACTTGAATATTTACTTAATGATATTAGATTGCCTGAAGCAAGACAAGCAAGGAAAACTAAGAGCATCCACGATGTAATAATCAAAAGTGAATAATCAAAATTTGCCACATCAGATTTTGATTATCTATTTAGAGATTGTTAAAATTAGCAATGTCAAGTCCCACATTGTATATTTTTTGCCCATAATCAAAATGACTTGGCAAAATTCAAATCTAACAGTCAGTTTTTTTCTTCACAACTAATGGTCTACATTGAATGGTATTCTAATAAAATAAGTGAAAGTAGAGAGCATTTGTTAAAATCCATAAAGTGATTAATATGGTTAAATGCACAATCACTTGCCAAAATGGAGAGTGAGTGTCACTTTCCCATGATGGTTGTACTTGATTGAGAATGTGGGGTCCGATAAATTTGGTTATTGGCAAAAGGTTGCTAGTTTTGATTATCCAAATGCCCAAATTTGATGAGTTGCTAAGAGATTGCTAAGTTTGATTATTACAATTTGAGTACTTTTTTGAGCACACATTGTTAACTTTAGCAACCTTTTGATTTTGATTATTACATTGTGGATGCTCTAATTAACCATAAACTACAGAGAGGGGGGGGGAAAAAAAAAACCAAAAGAATGCGATAGCGCTCAAAAAGTTGGAAGATGGTGGAACGTTTGAGCAGCACCTGAAGACAACAAGAGTACAGGCAAAAAGTGGAGAATACCTTTGAGACATCGTTGCTTGTAAGAAGGCAAGTAAGAGTTTTAAGAACATGTAGAACCAATTTCTCTCCATTCTCCTCATCAAGGGTTCCATTCAACAATGATACAACATGCAAAAAGCATTCACCACCACGAAACAAATCCTGGTAGTACTGAGAAGAAAAAAGAAATAAATGAGCCAACTTGTGGAGACAAAATTTTAAGAGCATGCAAAAACCAGAATATTTGCTGTTAGTAGTTCACTCAAAGAAGTATACCACTTGATCAGTGAGAAGCATATCTCTCATCCCAACCAGTAGTTCGATTGACAGTTCTGCAAAGTTTGTCTCTCGTTCCTTTACATGAGTAAATGTCTCTAAATACTTGGAGCATAAGTACAACTTTGCCTTTTGGTCTTCCTCGGAAACTGGAGCGATCTACAAGCACAATGAACCCAACCCCCCAAAGAAATGTCAAACTTAACTAAATAACCATGATAATACACAATGCATCTGCATAACAACGAAGGATATAACCAAATACCTTCATTAGGTCTAGAATATGAATAAGCATTTGATTTCTCAGTCCATTATCCCAGAACAACTGGAATAAGCAATCAACACAAGTGTAACTATGCAAAACTGAACTTTTTGCATCGTCTGTGACTGAAAGATATTCCACAAAGAGTTCCACTAATGTATCAATGCTTTTGCACCAATTTTGGGCTGTCTCAGGTGACTGAGGCCCATCAAAACCTTCTGGAACCACATCAATGTTACTCTCAGCAGAAGGAATTGAATTTCCAGGCCTTTTAGCTTCTTGGGCCAAAACACAAGCAACTTTGAGCATCCGAGGAATCGCATCAAGCGTCTTCAGAGAAGAAAAAGTCTTCTCAGATGAAAGCTGTAGTATTCGAAGCAAGCTCTTTGCCAGAACACCAGCAATCTCAGGATGACATGCAGACTGTTCAAGGGCGTCTAACAAAACAGAACATTCAGGCTGCAAGAACATAAAATCATAAAATGAGCAAAAGTTTTCTGTCATATGACACGGCAAACTTATAAACAGGAATGGAGCAGCTTTAAGCAATCAAATTCGACAGTGAATCCAAAATAAGGTTAGAAACAGAGAACAGGCAGTGATGAACTACCTGGTGCTACCCATGTATAAACCACATACAGATATATAGCCACATACAAACACTGTCAAATGCATGAGAGTATATGGTTCCCACCATTGGGCTACCACTCCACTTGCACCACATACAGACACTAACACAACAAAGAAGTCAGATCACCAAAAAAATAAATGAATAATCAATTAGCAGAAAAAACTGTCTTAATGGCGCCCATATGGTGGATTATGTGTTTATAAAACAGAATTATTAAACACTTGGACATGATTTTTAAAGGCCTAGGATAATCTTATTAAGGTAGGATTCTAATTAACAGGAAAAATAACACCTATTTTAGATGATGAATGTCGAATTCGGGTGAAGTGCCAATTTTCCTCCCCTCTCCTCTGCGCGAATTGGCCAACTTGCATTCTCATGTTACTGTTAATGACTATGGAGCAACATTGATCTCAACCGGACTCACATTCAAGTCCTAACCAAGCTGCAACCCTTAGCTCATTGGCCTTCAGTTCAAGAATTAGAGCCATAGACAGCTACCATCCAAGCCCTCTAAGTCGGGGAAATTAGAGGACCCACAACATGCAAGCCTTTCATATTCAAGCCAAGGCACACCCTTTCCTCCCAGAAACCTGTGGCGGGCCAAACCCGACATCGATCGCGGGGCGACCCAAAGCCTGACAAGACAGAGCGAGCTGTTTGGGCGGAGCCCACTCGCTCCATGTAGGCCAGAAGAGGCAAGTTAGCAGGCGGAAATGGTAATGACCAAGCATGATGGGCCGAGCCCAGTAGCTCTGAATAGCCCATGCATCGCTCCACCAAGGGTCGGTCTTCTGGGTCGGTTTATGGGGTCTGCTCGGTATCTTGATCCGACCCGACCCAGACTGAGAGCCCGGGTTGGCGCATGTCCAGACAGCTCTAGACAGTTCTAGAAGCTTCTAGAACCTCCTAGCAATAGGGCTGGTGTAAGCCAGGTGTCACCATGACGTCACCGAGCTAAGGCGGTTACTAGTGACGTCACGGGCATGTGCTGGGCACACCTGACTTGGAGGGCAAGTACGTTTGCCTATAAATAGGAGAGGAGAGTCATGAAGGAAGGTACATTCTCACACCCTAATACAGTACACTCTCCTCCTGTGTACTTACTTGCTCGTCAGAGGGGCGTAAGGCGGCCACCCGCCTCACACCTTGGTGCAGGTGCATCGCGGAGCGAAGGAAGGAGGATCAGAAGGAGTCCGGCGAAAACCACCACACCACAAAACCCAACAGACTTTCTACACGTTTTACAACCTAAACCTTGTAAGTTTCCATAGCTAACACCAGCCAGACTCTGTCAAAGCTTTACATAGGCTGCATTAGGCTATTTCACCCAAACGTGTCCCACAACAAAACAAAACCACAAATCAAAATATCTTGTAAAATGCTGGACAAGGGTATTCCAATCCAACACAATTATGCATCGGAGAGAAACTCTACTGCTCCCAAATTAGTACAAGATGTCTTCTTCTTTTTCTCCTTTTGTGTAATCAACTACAAAATGCCTCGTGTCGCTTCATAATTTACTGATTCTACTAGTAAAGTGTAAAGCTACCAGAATAGAAAAAAGAAAAACTGAAGAGAGAAATGATAGATTTAGTAAGAGGATGAACAAAAAACAAAGAACAGAAGCAAACTATCAAATCAACCAACAAAAATACTGGAGATTTGTCAAAAAAGAAAATCTCCAAAGTTAAGGTAGGTATCAAGGCATGCTTTCGACAAAACTTTATAAAACACTCGAGACTTATCCTTTTTGTTTGCTTAACACCATGCAATCGAAGTAGAACGTGACACCGCTTATGGTCACTGATACTTGGACTAATCTTTAGCGCTACATAGATGATACATATAGTATGGCTGAAGCAAAAAGAGTTGTATATCCAAAAACATTAGGACACACATACAGATCAATGAACAGAAAAAAAAAATGTCAAATATAGATTACTGAGTTCTTTTATTCTCTTTTTAGGGGGTGATAGTTTCCTTGGAAGCAAGTTTAGAAGACTTGGAATACCAACAAAAGGAGCCTTTTCTGTATGGACAGCAGCCATTCTAAGTTTCTTAACAATAAATAATTAGAGGAGGGGTTTCCTGCAGCTCAAATGGTGCTCATGTGCAAGAAAGTGGAGGACTTGCTGGATTGCTCTTTTGATTATGGAGAGGCGAGTTAAGAAAGTGTGGAGAACACAACCTTATGCTTAATGGGGTTTCTTTGGCGGGAAAGATATCATTGTGATCTGAGGCTCTACAGATCACCAAAACACAGAATTAAGTTGGGTTTCCTTGTATCCTTAGATGTTGACTTAAAGAGGACTTTGTCCATCCTCCTTTTTGTTGGTTGATTGTATAGGAGAGTTACACGATAGGGAGGGTCGATAAACAGTAATTTTTGTAAACTCCATCCTTTTGCTGTGTTTGGCTGACATCCTTCGCATCCTTTGTAATACACAATTACACATATACTTATAATAGAAAAATTCTACTACAGATCGAAGACCCACCAAGTTACGTGAAATATCAAGTTAAACAAATTCACCAAATAGAATACTTCAATTCGGAAATATCAACTTAACTCCACTGTACATGACTGCTAATGCTGTTGGAACGTGACCCTTATGGTATACACATTTACTTACTAAATAAATTTAAAAAAAGATTATACCCCAAAGCAAAAGAAAGAATACATACCAAGTTATGGGAACTATCGCTCAAAGTTGCTGCAAATTCAACAAAAGATATCACATCAATTTGAAGAATATCAACTTCACTGCGATGCAAATGAGTGGTAATGCTGTTTGAACTGGAAGATACTTCTAAGTTCCACAGGGAAGCTTCATCATATTTGCAATACTTCCCCAAACATTCGGTTGGAACAGGCCGAAAATAGAAAAAGTTCTCAGAGAAGATGAGGTCCCATACACCCTCCCCACGGAATGTATCTAGTAATGTGGGTGACGAAACAAGAACCTTCCTGAATGCAAAGAGAACATAATGCTGTAGTGTATATACAAAGATCCTGCAGGAACAGGAAAAACAACAGGGAAAATTTGTCAAAAACAACCACATAGAAAGTGGAAGTGCAATGAGAATTGGCTACTCACTATATCATAGCATTATTATCTACTTTCATAACCAAAAGATGAACAAAACCGCATGGAAGTATCACCAACCTTAAGTGACTTGGCAGTTCATTTTGATTAGAACAAGCCCTAATGCATGGAAACACTGTAAGAAGAGCCCTCATAAACCACTTTATTGAAAGTTCTCCATACAGTGAAGAAACTGGAATGACGCTTCTACCAGCAGATACTTGAGATTTAATATCTTCTGGTGCAAGAAGGAAAGAAGCAAGGACTCTGCTTAACTTGACAGCATAATCATTCCAATGTTGTATGTAAAAACTTGCTGAAAGTTGAGCAGAAGGCTCTGCCTCACGATATTCTAAAGTATTCTGACTTCTAGAGTTAGATACTAGCATTTGAAAACCCTCCTTCCCACACAAACTGTACTCTTGAAGCATAAATGCAAGTGAACAAACGCTATTGGCAAACTTATGTACCCTTCCATTCTCACACAGAAACTGCAAGTTGTTCAAATTGCCAAAGCTGCAATCGGTCAAGGGCATAAACAAAAATGTGTACATAAACAACCAAAATAAAAAGAACCCGGCTGCCATAAACCGGAGAGAAGCTGAAGTCGGCATTTCAAGTTCATAATATAGCAACATAATTCAAGGACTGCCATCACTGTAGCAAAACAAATTCTTATACTAAAACAATCAGGGAACCTTATTTGTCTACCCATCTTCATACTTCCACCAGTAGAGGATGCATGCTCACTTGTAGCGAAGGAACAACAGTGGTATTTAGGCAGCTATATTGACAAAAACACAATAGTGGTGAAAAGGATACACAGCCTCCCTGAGAACCTCCAAGGAAAGAACATGGAGTTCGAAAATACCCGGTAAAGAATTTTCATCTCTGCAACATAAAATCAGACAAAAGAATCTTATAGGCAATATGCACAGTGCAACATTGATAAGAGCAAAATCTCAAGATAACTAGAACATAAAAGCATCACTTGAAGACTTTTCTAAAAGACACATAACGCGAACAACATGAACACAAACCTATTAGAAGCAATAAAGATGAACAGTGAAGAGTTTAAAGAGTTAAAATTTGAACTTAAGTACAGCAATGAAATTTCAAATCTTAAAGGTGAGAACATGGTAATGTGCAGAAAATTTGATTTGGGGCTCCAAGCCTCTCCTCTCTGATCCCTTTCAACTTTGATTTGGGGGCATGGTTCTGTAGCTAAACGTTCCTTTAGCTCCTCAGTTCTTGGAGGTCTAGGGGGGCCATTGTTTCAGTGGTATTCTGCGAGAAGCCATTATTTGCATATATTACCCCTAATGGTTGGGAACTAGATGGATTCTGTTATTGTTGTTGTAAAGGTGAGAACATGGCCAAAAATCATACTGACACTTGCCATATTTTAGGGATATGGGCAAGTACAACCACAGCTAGTAAACAATTTCAAATTTATCAATCAGGGATTCAGGATACATAAACGTGCATGCCTAAACGTGCATACAGTCAGAAACTTGTCACACAAGGTTTTTTTTCGAAAAATGCTATGGGTACTACACTGTTGTACCGAAAGTGTACAACAACTTAGGGGAAAGGGGGCCCCCCAAAAAATTGAAAAATGGACTCCAAAACATAACCGGGAAAATTAGAGGAAGAGGAATTTTTTCCAAATCCTACCGATTCACTGAACGGTACCCACCGGCCACCTCTACCTCTTCTGGCTTCCCTCTTCTCGACCACCGCCAAATTCCAACGACGCCTTCTCTCTCCGGACTCCGATTTCACTCTCCCTCCCTCCCTCTCTCTCTCTCTCAACAAAACCCCATGAAAATATAGAAATGTCAAATACTGTATTTTGTTTTGAAGCTTAACATGACATCGAACAAAGTTGGCAATCTTGGCGACGTCGTTTTGATTACAAGAACAGAGGATGATGTTTTGAATATCAAAGTGAATGAAACCATCTTTCTGCTTAATACACTGAGGCCCCTTTAGTGCTGACTTCGTATGTCTCTGGACGTCGGGGTCCGACAGCCGATAGCGGAAGCAGAGGGCGAAAAACCCACATGATTTCACGGCCATCGATTGGAGAAATCGAGTGCTTTGTTTTGTGGGTATTGCTAAATTTACAGAATCGAGTGCTTCTTTTGTGGGGGTATTGCCAAATTTACAGACCTGAAGCTTCCACGGCCATCGATTGGGTGGCTCCGGTGGAGAGATGTGGTTTGGGGGGACATGGCGTCGTGGTTTAGGAGGAGATGGGGGAGGGAACTATAGAGGAGAGAGAAAGTCATCCGTTCAAGGTTTGGGAAGGGAAAAAAAAGAAGGGAAAACGACGTAGTTTAACAATGACGTCAGCACATTGTGTTCCTCCCGCCCCCTTCCACCTCAGCTGTTGTACACTCTTCGGTACAATAGTGTAGTACCCATAGCATTTCTCTTTTTTTTCAAGATACACTATCACATTGTTTTTTAGCATTTTACATTTCCTACCCCTAGTTCTTTACTGCCCCAAAAGTGGCCTCACATACAGTGTGAACTACAATAAGAATACATTAGAGGGAACAATATGGTACACTATTAATGAGATTAACTACAGAAGACATTAAAGTTAAAGAACAATATGAAAGGAAACCAAAGAACCAGTAACAATAAGCAAAGGCGGACAAGCACCTCAACTAATTACCTTTCTTTTTCCGAGAAATAGGCATTCCTTGATCGCAACACACTGTTTGAATGAAGTCCCAGTCCATCCAACAGAACTTCAAGTCCTCCGATGCTTCTAAAATGGTTTTGACCACGAGGATTATCAGATAACGCTGATCGAAGAGCTCTCAAAGTCAAATACTGAAGTGATGCATCCATCCATTGCTCTTTCATGCTCAACCGTCTCATAACTCGCAGTAGCTCTGAAACACAATCGGCTACTGTGAATAAGTGAATGCAAAGGATGCAAGGTATACGGAAGTATAATGTTGCCAGATGCAAGAACCATCTTTTGCAATAAAGATCAAACCAATATTTTGCAACTGTTTACCACTGTACTTTAAAATTAGATGAACTTTCAAACAGCTTCTTGAACATCATCTTCTGTGCTAAGTTTTTAGTTAGCCAACATTTGGGTTCCAAACCCTTTATGAATGAGACCACACTGAAATATTGCAAAGCGATAAGATGGCGCGATCGTTCCTTTATTTTGTCAGCCAAATACATGCAAAGTCATACCATATCTCAGCATGCTTTTTGACCTGATTAAAGCATTTTTTTCAGCAGTGGAGAGTTTTTATCAAACTTCACAAACATTAAACTTGAAAATCTAGAAGGAAAACCCCATATAATTAAGAACTTGTCAAGTTCTTGGCATAATCAAGAACTTGTCCTCAACGGAAACGCAATTGCCGCATGGGGTGGGTCTTTGGAAGGGAATTAGGAGAGGGCAAGTGAGTTTTCTAGACACTCTAGTATGAAGGAGGGGGTGGGGAGGAGGGTGAAGTTTTGGGAGCATGTTTGGTGTAGAGATGTTAGGTTGAGAGATGCTTACCCTTCTATATTTCAGTTGGCAGTGGGTAAACGTGCGGCGGTGGCGAACTATCTCAGGATGGACGAGGAAATGGTGCTGTGGGATACAAGATTGGGAGTTCGAGGAGTTGCTGGAATTCTTGGGAAAAGTATTGCAATAAGGACGTGGCGAGAGGGGAGGATTATTTGAGGTGGATCCTGGCAACAAATGAGTCTTTTCAGGTGAAAGATTATTACCAAATTTTGTATCAAGAAGCAAATTCTACCTTTCCCTGGAGAGCCATTTGGGGCACTCATGGTTGTTGTGCAGCTAAGGAAAAGATTCTCACAATACATAATCTTATACGACGTAGGATGGTTATTGTGAGTCGTTGCTGCATGTGCTTCAGAGATAGAGTCAGCGGCGCATTTGTTTATTTGTGTCCGGTCGCCAAGGATGTTAGGAATGCAGTTCTTGTTTCGTGGGGTGTGTTGTAGATTTTCCTTGAGACGGTAATAGAGCTTATTCAAGAATGGTATGGGGCTAGAGTGGGTAGAAGAATACGAAAGGTATGGATTTTGATCTCATTATGTTTGCTTTGGTTCATCTGGAAAGACAGGTGTAGTGGCCTGAATTTCCGCCTCGGGCACGCCCGAGCCACATGAGAAGGAAGGGTGTGTTCGGTGCGATCAAGGTTACTAACCGAGTGAACTTACTGAGTGAGTTATGGTTTCTCTTGGTTCAAACCTAGCTCGGACATCTATGCAAGTCACTTTCCAGTGCAGATAGGACACTAGATCAGCTTAGTTCGACCGAGCAACGATTGGGGGTTCAGTCCAATGATAGCTCGGACACCACGCCTTAGGGCCATTCTCCGGTGCAACCAGGTCACCCTACCTAGACTGTTGGAGTCCAGTATACCCAACCCAGATCCAACTGGTACAAACCAAACCAAATCGAGCCTTACGTTCCAATCACTTGGGGTCGGCTACATGAATCCGTTTCCTCCATTGAGCTCTGTTTGGGGCCACTTGTTCACACAAACCCATTATACTCATATACACTTATACAGAAAGCACTCTCCTCGTGTATGTTCGACCTACTGATCACGTACATCCAAAGCAGTTACAACGCATGCATAGGAGCCAGCTCACCGATGTGCATTTAATCGCCTGGTTCTATTCTATACGTCATTTGTGACGTTGGTCGAGACAGTTATGGCACGTGCCAAGCTCGTGCAAGCTTGGTGAGCAAGTCTGGAGGTTCCATATAAAGGAAGAGCTAAAATCCTAAAGAGGAATGCTGTGACTCCTTCCCTAAGCTCTGTCCATACGTTTTCTCCTACAGAGACTTAACCAACAGAGTGTCTTTGTGGTCGACTCTGGCCGGAAGGGCACGGGCACTAACAGTGTGTGTGTTACAGGTGCAGAGTACTTGAGAGCGGAGGACTGTCCTTGAGCACAAACCGGACCATCACCTAAGCCTACATCGGTTAACCAGAACCCCACAACAGGAATCGAAGATATTTTGACAGGAAGTATAGGCCATCGTTCAAAATTTAGAATCTTTTACTTTCTATTTTGTTTACTTGGGAACCAGGGAGTGCAACCATACACTAATCAGTTCTTTGCCATGTTAGAAATTTTCCGCATTTAGAGTGGTGCATAGGTTTTTTTTTTTTATTTGGCTTTTTCTTTATTTTCCTCGCTTTCTTTTGTACATGGGTGGCATCCCTCTTATGCCTTTTCAATATAGTTTACTACTCATAACAGAAAAACCACCTTAATCTGGCGAACCAAGCAATAATTCTGCATGAGTCCAATACGTTAAATAGATGAAGAATTTACTGAAGAATCCTACCTGCTTTAAGAATCAAATTCACCAACAACTTGAGCTGTTTAATTCTTATGGAATTAAAATTTTCATCACCTAAACAACATGAAATTTTTTCGCTATAACTTTAGTTAAGCAACATATAATTTGAAGAAGCAGCAGCATAACTCCCTAATGGCAAGGGAGGCCCCATTTACTAAAGACAAAGAGGACTCTCTCGAAATGGCAAGGCCCTAATGACTACAAAATAAAGGCAAGCATAGAGGACGATGGACCTACAGCCAAAACTAAGAGACAAGGATAACAAAAAAAATACACAGCATTACAACAAATGCAGCAACAGTGAAAAGGAAATCATGTAAAAGAAAGCTATTCTAACAACTGAAGAAAATAAACATGTTCCATCAGTTTGAAAAGGCTAATGACTTCAGGATGCTAAAAAAACAGATCAACCAAGAGTGGTGAATGTGAGGAAAAAAAAAAACAAACCAAGAGTGCGGTGAACTGTAAATACTTGGTGTCCATAATATCAAGTCTCCACCAAATAGTTTACATGGTAGAATTAAGATGAGAAAGCCTAAAGTTTCTGCAGTAGTGGAAAGGTGCAGTACTTTATTCAGGATACGACACAAGTACCAGAATCGAACAAGAAACCAGAAGGGATATATAAAATCCACATCACCATTTAATAATGCCACATCCTGCCCCATTATGGAGTATCTCATCCAACATGCACCTAATACATAACAAAACCTTAACGTGCCTACCTTACCTACTAACCAATTAAGACCACCAGCTTCCATCACCAACACAACCGCCTTTTGATGCCAATGGAGCTTTGTTTCAGACAGGGGAGTCATCAAACAAGCAGAAGAATCAACTGAAGTTCCGCCACCCCTTGAAACAGAAAACTCCAAGCTACTGCTGTGCAACTGAGCCTTTTGATATACATCTGAATGTAGGACAATGAAGTGGCAAATAATTGATACCACATTTACAAGTAATTCTTGTAAAATTCTGGTCTTCTCTAATACAAGACTTGACAAGTTTTCATCAGCAGAAAGTGCGCCAGTAATTGTTTTGAGCTGGATGACAGAACCTGAAAAAAAGTTTGCGAGATTAATATGCTAGCCACCAATATCCTTAAAAATTATTTTGCTCACTACTAAAATAATGATAACAAACGAAGAAAAAAAAACAATGATAACAAGACAATTATATATTGAGGAAATTATGCTCCATACCAAAAGGTAAAAGAAAAGGAAGATGATTTCCATTTATTTCAGCATTCATGAAGTACTATATAACCCCTACAAGAACCACTAACTTTGAGTTACGTCGTCTTCAGGACATTTTACAACCAAATATTTAGAAGTCACCTGCACTGCTTTTGTTTTCTACTAACAAGGAGCCCAGGCCTATAGAGCACCCCCAAATGACCTTAAGGAATTTGTAGTCCCCCAATCAAATAAACACTACAAACCTCAAAGGCAAATCCTATTAAGCCATGAGTCTGACTATAGCTAATTGACTTAACTGTAAGTTATATTGTCGTGGCTAGCTGTAAGTCCATACAGTTACTTTGTTATCCAATACAGTAATCAGTCTATATAACAACTGGATGGCGTCTAAGAGGAGTTGATGGAATGAGATGATTATCCTTTCTCTCCCTCTAGGAAGATGACACAACTGTAGACTGTTAGATGACCACTAGTCCCAAAATTTAAGTTGCTAGGAAAGGGCAACAAAGTAGACATCAAGCTATCAAAGAACACAGGCATCTCATATCCCCCTTGGGGTTTTGTAGCACTTCTCTTACAGTACAACACCTACGTATTTATACATCAAAGCAAACACAAAAGGCATTGGTTTCCCACTATTTCCAACCACATAAACGAGGTGCTCCTTTGTGTCTAGGGATGCAAACCAAATATTCCATCAAATACTCCATCGATAATCTAGGGAGAGAAACTACCAAAAGGGATACAAAAGAGTCTAAACTCTTGATTTGCTTAAGATGATTAAAAAACTCCAAAATGAAAGACTCCCACACCTATTTATAGACTCAAAGACCTACTCATATTAGAGGACACTAAAACTACACTATTACCCTTAAATCTACTGCATCATCTAGTTGCAAATAGTATTCACTAACAAACATGATAGTAGTAAGACAGAAACATTAACAGTACAAATGTGACAAGGAAGGGGGAAAAAACCCCTATAAATGATAATAGAATCAGATTTAGAGAACAGTAAAAAAGAAGAAGAATGAAAATACAGAAGACTGGATTAACTCCCCTAACACAAGCAACAAACCACCAACCCAACTACAGCAATGCTTCAATAAAGTGCCAAATTAGTAAAAGGTTTTTTTCGTTCTTCCAACAGACTTCCGGCTCAACTTATATCCACCAACCTTACACAATATGCTGAAGCTTAGAATACATAGATGCAGTGACTAAACCACCTGGTTGCCTCATCCTTTTCTGCTCTGCTTCAGTAGGAAAACATATCGTAGAAATGCACATAACTCAACCTAACAAAGATACTGAACTACATTGCATATACGACTCTAAGACAAAATGAAACACCCATAAGATGAGAACTATGACATCACATGTCAACTACAAAAAACTCCATCACTGCTTCCAAGTAAATCAATATTGGAAACAAGAAGAAGATACCAATGCTGATAAACGATACAAACTGAGATTTAAGTAAATGAAGAAAGAGAATTATCAGCACCAAGCTGATTGTTTTACCTTTCATCAGTGCTGCAAGTTTTTGAATTCCACCATAGTAGCCAAATACTCTGCAATTATGGATTGACCGAGTTACAATTGTCAATGCATCCAACACTGGCAACCCCTCAGAAGTTACAGTCAAGCTCGTTGATGTCCCTATTTGCTCGGTTGTTGATTGCGCTGTGGTGTTCACTGATTAACAACATTTGACAACCTCTTAGAATATATGCATTTGCACACGTTCACAACATGAAAAAGTGAAGTGGCATAGGCACAAGGAGGCTAAGAAACACGGATACCGACACAGGACATGGACATGCCATTTCTTTCTAAAAATTAGAGAACTTACAGGTTGGGGATAGGTCGTATAAAAACTGATCCTTCATACTATTTTTATTTCAAAAAATATATATCCTCTAGCATTTTTCTTAATAACAGTACTTTTTCAGTTCTGCTAAAGAAAGCCTTCAAAGGAGCTCTGATCCAAGCATAAACAAGTAAGACGCAATAGAGATGGCCAAAGCTCAAGCCCACATAAATGGCCCAAGCCATAAAAATAAAGAATAAAACCCAAAAGAATTGGAGGAGCATTTATCAATGGCCCAAACATAACATAAATAAGTAAAAAGTAGTAGCAGCACTTCTTAACCCTCAAACAAACCGCAGCAGCGTCGGCAACAGCTAGTAGCAGGTCTCAAAGGGACACACCAGGGTGTCCCTTGTTTGTCCCAGAAAAAAATAACGATGTAATAATGGGACACAGTCAACTGTGTGTCCGATACGGGCAAAGGTGTGTCAGACACGTGTGGACGCATCTGGACATGTTCGGGCCCCAAAGGTCTTGGACACCGGTGCGTGAGGTACAGCACCACGTCAGTGCTTCTTAGCTGGGAGGGGAGGGGAGGAAATTTTCCTTACAGAAATCGGTTAGAGAACCAAAAGAACAAAGCTTGTTTGACAACAGATACCAAATGCTGGGCTTCCAGCATTTCTCAATCGTCTACCTCCTACCAAACTAAAATTCAGA
The DNA here is from genome assembly GCA_019656275.1 of Rhododendron kiyosumense. Classification (NCBI taxonomy): domain Eukaryota; kingdom Viridiplantae; phylum Streptophyta; class Magnoliopsida; order Ericales; family Ericaceae; genus Rhododendron; species Rhododendron kiyosumense. Next base: position 222,835 of record BPLS01030353.1, on the reverse strand, counting down.
AGAAGAGTGGGAAAAAAAATGTTCCATACAAATTTCCCTAACACGTTTGCCTTTTCTTTGTTTCGACAAGTGCCTCGTTCCTAACACTTTCAATGAAGGAAGTCTGACAGAAATAGATACAACTTGTCAAAAACATCATGGAAATAGTTACTGAAACAAGTAACCCCATAAGCTTTCTACTGTCAATGCCGCAGATAATTTTGGTCCCTTCCAGCTATTTCTAGCTAGATGTTGAGTAACTGTTCGCAGCAAAGATGAATTGAGGTTGACATGATAATTGTAAAGAGACATCAGAAATTTTTACAAGTACTTTGTTGCTGTGAAACTTTTAACATTTTCAGGGGTTTTCGGACCAATCCTGTGAGTGGAATTCGTAGCATAGTGGATGTCATTACCACAAACTCGTAGAGAACGCTTCCTGTTCACCAACTACAATTTTATTTTTTTGGGTAGTTTTCACCCTCAACAGTTGAGCCTCCCTGATGCAGAATGACAAGATTATATTATTTAAAAAAGAATATAAAGTTCCTTATTTTTGTTTTATTTATTTTGTTAGGAATCTTGCAATTATAGAAATAAGTGTCTACATTATTTAGTTTTTCAATTTAGTTTATTTAGTTTCCTTTCAAGAATTATTTGATTAAGAAGACTCGATTCTAACTTTGGTAGTTTCCTTTTTCTTTATTTCCTAGTGTGCAGGGTTTCTCCTAATATAAATTGAGTTGTAAGCCTTAGGGCTATTCAGTTTTGATGATTAATGAAATTATAAAGAGTGTTCTC